>JBBPBX010018665.1:35296-45336 GCA_038048925.1 Garcialebias charrua | reverse complement strand
CACCTTGTTGGGGCAAACGTGGACTGACTGCAAAGACCGCAGTGATGAACTCAACTGCACCAGAGCGTGTGAGCAACTTTACAGGTTCGATCACATGTGGACACCTTTAGAGATTGTTTAATTTTATATAAACTTTTCTCTAGATGTCAAAGGTTGCTCCTCGTCCTCGTACAAATGCACCAACAGGAAGTGTGTCAGTAAGGTCAACCCTGAGTGTGATGGAGTTAAGGACTGCTCTGATGGATCTGACGAGCTGCGCTGCAGTGAGCACTCACTCAACAGACATCATGTTTTTCTACCTGATGTTTACTTTGTATCCCTACGGAAGGGTATTGCTGTCATCCATAAAATTAAATAAATTGTTATTATGTAGTAAAAACGTGATATTATGTAGTAAAAACATGATACGTATGTAGTAAAAACGTGATATTATGTAGTAAAATGTGATATGTAGTAAAAATGTGATACGTATGTAGTAAAAACATGATAAGTATGTAGTAAAAAGGGGATATGTATGTAGTAAAAACATGATATTATGTAGTAAAAACGAGATATTATGTAGTAAAAACGTGATATTATGTAGTAAAAATGTGATACGTTTGTAGTAAAAATGTGATATTATGTAGTAATAACGTGATATTATGTAGTAAAAATGTGATACGTTTGTAGTAAAAATGTGATATTATGTAGTAATAACGTGATATTATGTAGTAAAAACGTGATACGTATGTAGTAAAAACGTGATACGTATGTAGTAAAAACGTGATATTATGTAGTAATAATGTGATATTATGTAGTAAAAACGTTATATGATATTATCACATTTTTACTACATACGTATCACATTTTTACTACATAATATCACGTTATTACTACATAATATCACATTTTACTACATACATATCATGTTTTTACTACATAATATCACGTTATTACTACATAATATCACATTTTTACTACATACGTATCACGTTTTTACTACATAATATCACGTTTTTACTACATAATATCACATTTTTACTACATAGTATCATGTTTTTACTACATACATATCACGTTTTTATTACATAATATCACATTTTTACTACATACGTATCACGTTATTACTACATAATATCACGTTATTACTACATAATATCACGTTATTACTACATAATATCACGTTATTACTACATAATATCAGGTTATTACTACATAATATCACATTATTACTACATAATATCACGTTTTTACTACATACATATCACGTTTTTACTACATAATATCACATTTTTACTACATAATATCCAAAAAAATTATTTTATGGATGACAGCAATACCCTTCCGTATATCTCTGACGGTTTTATGGCTTCCTCTTTTTATCCAGGCTGCGGCACAAAACCCAAGAAGCGAACCAAGATAGTGGGAGGGTCTGATGCTGTGGTGGGGTCATGGCCCTGGCAGGTCAGCCTCCAGATGGATCGCTACGGTCACGTCTGTGGAGCCACGCTGGTGTCCAGTCGTTGGCTCCTCTCTGCAGCTCACTGCTTCCAAGACTCAGATGCCATCAAGTACGAAAAACACAGACAACCTCACCTGGAGCTTCACCTCACTTAGGTGTTGCATTGGTGTCTGCAGATACTCGGACGTCCGTGCCTGGCGGGCTTACATGGGAATGCGGGTGATGACCAGTGGAAACAACGGAGCGGCCACCAGACTGATCCGCCGTATTCTACTCCACCCGCAGTATGACCAGTTCACGTCTGACTACGACATCGCCCTGCTAGAGCTCAGCTCGCCGGTTTTCTTCAACGACTTGGTGCAGCCTGTGTGTGTTCCTGCTACCTCACATGTCTTCATCACTGGGACCAGCTGCTACGTCACAGGTTGGGGGGTTTTGATGGAGGATGGTAGGTGGTACTCAGCAATAACGTGAGAATGGAGTTTCACTTTTTTTTTAAACTTGCACCCACAAAAAGATCACATTTTGTGTGCTTTTGTTAATTGTAGGTGAATTGGCTTCTCGCTTACAAGAAGCTTCAGTGAAGATCATAAGCAGGAACACTTGCAACAAACTGTATGATGACGCCGTAACTCCCAGGATGCTTTGTGCTGGGAAGCTACAGGGTGGAGTGGACGCCTGCCAGGTTCGTTTTTAATAATTAAACAAATAAAAATAAATCTGTCTGAAAATGACCTTAAATCTTATGTAACTCATATCTCCTTATGGTGGTTCACATGAAGTCAGACTCAATAGAGTAGAATATTAAGTCCATCCATCCATCCATCCATCCATCCATCCATCCATCCATCTATCTATCTATCTATCTATCTATCTATCTATCTATCTATCTATCTATCTATCTATCTATCTATCTATCTATCTATCTATCTATCTATCTATCTATCTATCTATCTATCTATCTAGTCAGTCCGTCCGTCCATCGGTCTATCTATACTAATATACATCTATACATCTACATCTATTTATACATGTATACACACATACATCTATGCACACATACATCTATACATACATACACCCTTCCACACATCCACTCATCCATCCATCCCTTATCTTCCGCTTGTTCCAAAATTGGGTTAAGGGGGCAGCAGCTTGAGCATGGAGGCCCAGACATTTCTTTCCACATCCGCCTCTTCCAGCTCTTCTGGGAGGATTCCAAGGTGTTCCCAGGCCAACCAAGAGACATAGTGTCTCCACCAGCATGTCCTGGGTCTTCCTTGGGGTCTCCTTCCAACTGGAAATTTCAGAAGAACATCCCTAGGGAGACGTACAGGGAGGTGCCCGTCTTTACCAGATGACTGAACCACCTCAGCTTGCTCATCTCGATGTGAAGGAGCAGTGATTCTACTCCAAGTCTCTCTCAGATAACTGAACTTCTCACCCTATCTCTAAGGAGATTCCAGCTACCCTGCAGAGGAAACACATTTCAACTGCAGTTATCCACAGTCTTGTTCTTTTGGTCACTACCCAGAGTTTGTGGCCATAGATGAGGGTAGGAATGTAGACAACTGGTAAATAGAGAACTTTACCTTACAGCTCAGCTCCCTCTTCACCACAACAGACCAGCACAGAGTCCACAATACTGCAGACCCTGCATCAATCCGTCTGTCAATTTTATGCTCCATTCTTTCCTCACTCATGAACAAAATCCTGAGATACTTGAACTCCTCTACTTGAGGCAGAACCTCATCTTTGACCCGAAGAGGGTAATCCACCCTTTTCTGACTGAGGACCATGGCCTCAGATTTGGAGGTGCTGATTCTCATCCCAGCCATGCCACTCCAGTGAGAGCTGACGATCACGGCACAACAACGCCAACAGGACCACATCGTCTGCAAAGAGATGAGATTGAATCCTGAGACCACCAAACCAGACAACATCTGACCCCTGACTGCACAGAGAAATTCTGTCCATAAATGTAATGAACAGAATCTGTGACAATGGGCAGCCCTGGCAGTGTCCAACTCCCACCCTGAAGGGGTCTGACTAGCAATGTGAACAAAACTTTTGCACCACATGTTTAATGATCAAACAGTCCATAACAATGGTCCAACAATCACATATTTGCGGAGCACCCCCCACAGTGTACCCCGAGGAACATGATTGAAATCTTTCTGCAAGTCCACAAAATATACAGTATGTAGACTGGATGGGCAAACTCCCATGACTCCTCTAGGGCCCTAGTGAGGGTAAAAAGCTGATCCAGTGTTCCACAGCCAGGATGGAACGCACATTGTTCCTCCTGAATCTGAGGTTCCAGCAGTAATTAGATTCTCTTCTCCAGTGCCCCTGAATGAACCTTACCAGGGAGGCTAAGGAGAGTGATGCCTCTACATTTGGAGCTCACCCTCCAGTCCCCCTTTTTGAAGAGGGAAACCATCACCACAGTCTGCCAATCTAGTGGTGCTGCTTCCTATCTCCATGGGATGTTGCAAACAGATGTCCCACATCCGAGCTTTTGTCTCAGCAACAGCCAAGGTTGTGACTCACTTGGCCCTCCAATACTCCTCAGCGTCCTCTGGAGTCCTACCGGCCAACAAGGCCTGATAGGACTCCTTCAGCTTAACAGCCCCCCTAACCTGGAGTGGACACCACTGAGTCTGAGGATGACCACCAGACACACCAATAACCATGTGGCCACAACTCAAAGCAGCCACCTCAACAACTGAGGTGTGGAACATGGCCCACTCAGAATAAATGTCCCTGCCTCAGCTGGGATGTGGTTAAAGCTCTCCCAGAGGTGTGAGTTGAAGATCTTTCTGATGGGTTCTTCTACCAGGCATTCCCAGCAAACCCTCACTACATGATTAGGTCTCCCAGGTCTGTCCAGCATCTTCTCCCACCATCTGATCCAACTACCAGGTAGTGATCAGTTGACAGCTCAGCTTCTCTCTTTCACCCGAGTGTTCGAACCAAACAGCTGCAAATCAGATGACACGACTACAAAGTCAATCATTGACCTACGTGCTAGGGCGTCCTGGTGCCAAGTGCAATTATGGACACCCTTATGTTTGAGCATGGTGTTTGTGATGGACAAACCAGGACTAGCACTGAAATCCAACTACAGTACGCCGCTCGGGTTCAGATCAGAAAGGCTGTTCCTCCCAGTCATGCCCCTCCAGAACATAATGTTACAACAAGGGCATTGAAGTCTCCCAACAGAATAAAGGAGTCTCCAACTGGAGAACCTTCAAGCACCTCCGCTAGGACTCCAAGAAAGCCGGGTAGTCTGAATTGCCATTAGGAGTGTAAGTGCAAATAATCGTCAGAACCTGTCCTTCCACCCGAAAACGCAAGGAAGCTACTCTCTCATCTACCAGGCAAAACTGCAACACACAGGCATCAAGTTGGGGGGTTAAGAGTAGACCCACACCATCTCGGCACCTCACCATGGGCAACTCCAGAGTGGAATAAGGTCCAGCTCCTCTCAAGGAGATTGGTTCCAGAGCCCATGCTGTGTATCGAGATGAGCCTAACTATATCTAGTCTTTGCCTCTGAAGCTCATGCACAAGCTCAGGTTCCTTCCCTGCCAGAGAGGTTATGTTCTTTGTCCCTGGAGCCAGCTTTAGTAAGCCAGAGTCAGAGCTCCAAGGTCCCGCCTTCGGCCACTGCCCATGGCGTCATTCATTCAACCTTTATTTATACAGGTTAAGCCCCTAGTATAGCTCTGCATACGTCCGTACGCAGAGGTACGCACGTACTACGCAGAGGTACAAGCGTACCCCCGCAGGGCATGTATGCGCAAAGCTCAAATTTTACGACCGCGTATGCAAACGCGATGGCACACAATAAACTGCCCGGTGCCAGACTATATGTGACACAAATATATTAAATTCCCCTTCTTCATCCCTGATCTGGCCTTTTCTTTTGTTTTCTTGCCAAAAGGCAGTGATCGCTTCCTCCTCCGTTGACTCCATGACTGAAATGATGAGAAATTAACAAATTTGTCACGAGCGAATTATACTCAGGTCCAACGTGGCTGTGGGAGGTTCTGGAGATTTCCTGGTGTGCTGGTCTGATGTGTGGGCTGCAGGACCAGCGCTCCCTGTTTTTTTATTTTTTTATTTTTTACTTTTTATTAACATAAACACAGAACACCTCTGCGGCTGTCGCTGCCAGCTCTTGCCTTTTTTTCTTCTTCCCCGACCTGTCAATCAATTCAGTAGGCGTGTCAGCAAATGACCAATCAGCTACCTCAATTTGTATAGGCAAATGCTCTGCGCTGCAGCTTCTCAAATGACGTCAAGAATTTGGTGCGAAAACGCGAGAATGTACGCGAAAACGTACGCTGGGGTGTGGGGCTGAATTCTCTGCGTACAGTACGCACGTACGGACACGCGTACGGACGTACGCAGAGCTATACTGGGGGCTCTAGTCCCATTGAGCCACAAGGACTCATTTACAAGAGAGACCTGAAAGACCTGTCATGCACCAGACTTGTATGGACCCTCCTGCACATGGTGGACTCACAGGAAAGCAAACGCTTGTTGCTCGTTCGGGCTGATTCCGACCGGGCCCCCGGGGTAGAGACACGTCACCAGGAGCTCACTGACAAGCCCCGCCCCCAGGCCTGGGTCGATGGTGGGCCCCGCCCCCATAACCCATGTCCAAGCAAGAGACATTGAGCTCCTTGATATTTTTTGTCCGTTTGAATCTTGTCTTGACAGACTTGGCCTGTCACCTAGGATCACTCTGTCTTGGGAGACTCTACCAGAGGCAATTACAATCATCCCAGACAGCATAGCTCCTAGAATCATTCAGATGCACAAACGTCTCCATAATAAAGTGGTGATTCATGGAGGAGAGAATTTCAATGTATTGCTAATTTATGTGCATAATGTGCAATCTACCTGCTCCTCTGTAGCATCTATTTTCAAATAAACTACATGTTTCTTGCAAAAAAAGAAATACATAAATAAAATAGAATGGGAGGCGTCAAAACAGAACTAGCAAACATTGATGGGATCTTTCAGGCAATTTGAAGAGGGATTATGTTAAAAGGTCAGAAGCAAATAATAGATCATTATAGCTTGATCATTGAATAGCCACAGATTTGTTATCACTGGGCTGATGAGCTAACGGCAGCTGTTTTAAAACAACTACAAACAAAAAAAATTCAGAGGGTTTCATAACGCGATTTCATAAACATATGTTATCGGCTATGCAGTTATCAGTGCTACAGCTAGCTGTTGCTGTTTGCAAAGAAACATAGAACTGTCGAACACAAAAATGACAGAAATGTAGAAGTTCATGAGATAGTTTTTGCGTGAACGGCTTTGATTTTCAAGGCTTGAACTATTGCTTTAATGTAAACTGTAAGTATTAGTTGCGTAATTATATATACAGTATATATATACAGGTGGTCCCCGAGTTACGACTGAGTTCCGTTCCTACGCCCGTTCGTAACACGGATTTCGACGTAAGTTGGAAAACGCATACACACTGGTCGCCCCATATACACGTACATGTACGGTACTGTACAATTACCAAGCACTTCGCCTATCCTAACACAGTACCCTACACAATTATCAAAAAACACATACAATACATTTGGAGCCATAATGAAGGGGGAAAAAGAGTTAATTTCTTACTGGGAGCTGGTGAATTCTTCATCCGTCTGTTAGCATGTTAGCTCGGTGTCCCTCCATCATCTGAGGCTGCCTGTAGTTTGCGCGGTCCAAACTGTTTACAGTAAGGCCTGTTAACATGTTAGCTCCATACATTTGGAGCCATAATGAAGGGAAAAAAGAGTTAATAACTTACTGGGAGCTGGTGAAGCTGTTCCTCGGCGTGTTAGCATGTTAGCTCGGTGTCCCAGCAACATCCGAGGCTGCGAAGCCGTTCCTCCGCATGTTAGCATGTTAGCTCGGTGTCCCAGCAACATCCGAGGCTGCGAAGCCGTTCCTCCGCGTGTTAGCATGTTAGCTCGGTGTCCCAGCAACATCCAAGGCTGCAAAGCCGTTCCTCCGCGTGTTAGCATGTTAGCTCGGTGTCCTAGCAACATCCGAGGCTGCAAAGCCATTCGTCCGCCTGAGACGTCCACAGAGTTGACCGAGCGTTTCCAGCTCATATATCCGAGCGCAGCAACCTCTGATCGGACACACGGTCCGTCCAAAGCCGGCTGTCTGTCCAGCTTGCTCCGACAAGTTTTGTAGCATCCGAAGCTAACCGAAAACTGCCGGAAACTGCGTAAATCGGCTTCAAAATAATAATAATAATAATAATAATAATACTTTTTTTTATAAAGCCATTTAAAACAACCACAGCTGTAACAAAGTGCTGTACACATGAAATCAAGAACATTTACACAAAATAATAAAAGGTATAACAATGGGTGGACTAGACAACAAAATGTTGATTTTTGCAGATGATGTGCTGCTTCTAATGTCAAATCCTGAGGAGTCATTACCTCCTCTACTCAATCTGATCAACAATTTTTCTGAATTATCCAGATACAAGATTAACTGGTTTAAATGTGAGGTGATGCCCCTGTCAAAGTTTTGTTATAAAAGTCATATACAAAAGTGGAAATTTCAGTGGGTACCAAAAAACCTTAAATACTTAGGCATACTGCTGAACCCGGGCCTGGAAAACATTATTCCGACAACTTTGAACCTGTGATAAATAAGATAAACTTACTTTTAAAGGGGTGGGACAAGTTACAAATATCACTGTGGGGCAGAGTCCAGGCCATTAAAATGATTATTACACCAAAATTAAATTACTTATTCAATTTATTACCTCTTAAAATCCCACACTCAATATTCAAGACCCTGGACAAAATGATAAACAGCTTTATAGGGGGAAAAAACCAAAATGTCTATCCGAAAACTCCAAGCTAAAATAGAATATAGAGGACTACGACTGCCAAATGTGCAACTTTATCAGGAAGCTTTTATAAGCGCACAAATAACATCACTTATGTTAACGATGACAATTGTCCGATCTGGGTGAACTTAGAAGGTGAAGTAAATGCCCCGTTTAAAGCTATTGATTATCTATCCCAACAGCCGAATGATGGAGTTAAATCCAACCCAATTATGATTCAAACTAAAAACATTTGGCAGCAGTTACATAAAAAAAAAAAAACACCTGTCCCTTCACTCAAGGAACAGCCTCAGTGTGGAATAACCCAAAAATAAAAATAGGGGGGAAATGATCTTTTGGAGGAGCTGGCATACAAAAGGGATAGACAGGATAAACTGCTTCTTTCAAAATGGTATCTTATTGTCATTTCAACAATTTCAAGAATTATACAGTCTAAACTATAAAGATTTTTGGAAGATTTTACAAATAAGAGATTGCCTTACAAAATTAAAGAAATCTGAGGCAACCATACGCACAGAGTCACCAATATACACCATGTTTAATAAATTGAAAGACTCCTCAAGACGAGTAATCTATACCTGATCGAGAACACTTGTAATATTAATGTATGACTTAAAAAGGTATGGGAATCAGAATTAAACAAAAAGTTTACAGAGTAAGAGTGGAGTGCAATAATCAAACAAATGTTAAAGCCCATGAGGGATGCATTCTCCAAACTTATACAATTCAAAATTTTGAATCGAATATATTGGACACCAGTTAAATTATGTAGAGCTAGAATAAATAACTCTGATATTTGCTGGCGATGTAAACAAAGTGCTGGAGACATGCTTCATATGTTCCTCACGTGCCCGAATCTAACTTCATACTGGCAGGAGGTTATGGGGAAAATTAATAGCACTCTTAACTCCAACTTACTCTTGACACCTATGGGACTTCTTAACTTCTTAGACTACAAGGTCAAAATGGACACAAAAAAAGCACAATGGTAAAAATTACCCTCACCACAGCAAAGCGAGTTATATTAAGACACTCGAAAGGACTAAATATACCTACCTATACAGAATGGTGTGCGGCACTTTTAGAAACTGCCTCTTATGAACGCCTCATTCACAAGATTAATGGTCAGATTGAGGTGTATCAGAGCACGTGGGAACCATTCTTAAAACCAGAGAGGATAGGCTCAAAATAAAAAAGATGCAGTTTGTGTGAATGCTTTATTTACATTACTTTATTTTATCATTATTTTATTATATTTTCTTTTGTTTTAGTTTCTTTAGCTGGCTGGGGTGGCGGGGTGGGGGGATTGAGAGGTTCAGGAGGGGTTTAGGGGGGGAAATGTAAAAAACTCAAGTCCTTCTCTGTATAATTACTCAATTGTTATACACCGGTACTTGCAATATTAGATATTGTCAACATCTGTTATCACTGTATGTTTAACTGTTGAAGGATTTAATAAACATTGACAATTGTAAAAAAAAAGAAAATTTAAACACATAAAATAAGATTTTTCAACAAAAAAAATCTTTTTTTTAAATCAGATGCATGACGTAACCCCGAAACGTCGTAAGTCGAGGCCGTCGTAACCCGAGGACTACCTGTGTATATGTATATGTGTATATATATCTATCTATCTATATCTATCTATCTATCTATCTATCTATCTATCTATCTATCTATCTATCTATCTATCTATCTATCTATCTA
>JBBPBX010018664.1:16886-40479 GCA_038048925.1 Garcialebias charrua | reverse complement strand
TATATATATATATATATATATATATATACACAACACTCTTCCTGCAGGTTCAAATGAAAATAGGTATACATACACAACACCTATCTCCAAGACTGTCTTCTTTGTTCTGCATGTCCAAATGTGCGGTAATGACGGCCTCTGTGTGTGGGGTGGCGTGTTGGGGCAACCAGTGGTGCACAGGGAAATTGCTGCCCTTGCACCTTGCATTCTTCAACAGAGCGCCTAGAGGTGGTGGGGTGGGTGCTCTCAGGAAGAGAAACCCTTAACTATAAATGCTGCCAGGTTGCGTGAAGCTTAAAAAAGAAACTACCTTTATTATTCAAAGGAGAAAGAAGCTTGTGTGCCTGAGAGTCTGAAATTACTTGTGGACCTCGGAGGGCGCAGAGTTTAATGCAAGAAGGCCGGTGCACAATTTTCTGTGCCTTAGGAATGTGTCGTGAAGTAAACAAATCTAGTGTTGATTGTGTGGATTGGTAAAATAGGTTACAAACTTCAACGTTCATTACTTTAAATATTTTCCCCAAGAATGATCATTCACATTTTGACGCTTTATAGAAAGTCTGACTGATCACTCTAGGCTGTTTGTTTCTGTGTTACCTTAAAACGATCCGTTCCAACAGCTCTGTAGTAAATTTTTAATATTAACTGTTGGGTGAAAATTTCAGTATTTGGTAACATATCAGTCGGACCATGTTAAACAGCAGGATCTTGAAAAAAAACAAACACTCAATGCCTTTAAATTTATCGTAGATCGCAACACCTCTGGTTAAATACCACAAAGGTGAAAATCATGCTTTTTCACATTGACTAAATTAAATAATTCAGAATATATATTCAGAGATAGCAAGAAGCTTTAAAATAGAATCTGATTGCATCTTTATTGACCACTACAGATTTTTATACGCCAGTCAAAGGCGGCATGGATTATGGTCTAGTCTCTGTCCGTACATTCATAGCCTTGTCTCGTCTCCCCATAACTTCTGATCCACTCAATATAATTTAATGAAACTTCACAAACATATGCGTCATCAATAGATGGAGTGTCACATACATTATTCCATTACCCCAGCTTCAAGGTGGGTGATGGAAAATTAAAACAAGGTACAGGTGGTCCCCGACTTACGAGCAAGTTCCGTTACTACAACTATCTCGTAAGACGAAATCTTGTAAATCGGGGACTACCTGTATATACCGCATGAGCCACCACTGATACATGGACATGTACGGTAATGAACAGTTACCAAGCATTTCGCTTATCCTAACACAGCTACATACTTTAATTTTAATAAAACATCCATAAAAAATAAAAAATTAATTCTTACTTTGAGCTGCAGCTTGTCTCATCTGTTCGCATGTTAGCTCTTGCACGTCCGAGCTCCGCAGCTTTGTTCTGCTCCACACGGTCCAAACTGTTTACAGGAAGGACTGTTAGCATGTTAACTCCATACATTTGGAGCCAGAAAAAGAGTTTAATAACTTACTGAAAGCCGTTTCTCTGCGCTGTTCATCCATCCAAACAAGCTGCCCGCAAGCTGCCCGCGTTAGCTGTTGTTAGCTCCGCGTTAGCTGCGCTCGTTAGCATGTTAGCCCATCCAAAAGGGTGTCGGCGCTCGCTGTTTCTCCGCGTTAGCTCGGTGTCCCCCGACATCTTAGGCTGCCAAGCGGACATCGAGGCGAGCTACCGGACGCAGATGGCCTCTCTGCCGCCTGTCGGCTTGGTGTCCCCGCCCGCGTTAGCTCCGCATTAGCTGCGCTCGTTAGCATGTTAGCCCATCCAAAAGCTGTCGGGCGGCGTTGTGGGAGCGATCGGCGGCTGCTGCTCCGGGCCTGAGACGTCCAGAGTTCACCGAGCGTTTCCAGCTAATTTATCCGTATGAGGCAACCCTGATGGGACACACGGTCCTCCAAAGCCGGCTGCCGAGTGCCGAGACTGGAACTAAACGTAAAATGGCGGACCCTGCGGCATTTCTGGAAACGGCCGGAAGCTGCGCGAATATGATTAAAAATTATAATTTTTATAATTATTATTATTTATAAAGCCTTTAAAACAACCACAGCTGCAACAAAGTGCTGTACACATGAAATTAAGAACATTTAAACACAAAAAAAAAAATTCATATTTTTATTAAATATGATTACCTCGTAAATTCGGAACCTCGTAAGTCGATGTGCTCATAAATCGGGGACCACCTGTATTTGCTTATGGCCATTGCTGTATTTCTGTATACAGTAGTAGTTTGTTGATGGGTGTATACAGTACTCTTGTTTTATTTTGCATTGACTGACAAATTACAGTAGTTCCTGTTCATTAGCTGATGTTTACTGATTGCTGAAATCTACAGAGCTGATAAATCATCCAGTGGTTTAGAAGGCTGCAGTAACTGCATCCTCCCCATTGGAAAGGCCTCCCTTCTCAAGGAAAGATGAAATGTGTGGCTTGGAAAGCACAGAGGTGATGCATTGAGTGTGAGTAACAACCTGAGCAGGAGCCAAAAATCCAGACAACCAAGATGCACCACTAGAGCAGGAGCAGAGGAGATACAACGTGGAAAATCCTTCCTCTGGGCCCATCACTCTGTCACTGGGTCGTCCTGTGCTCGTATTTGTCTGGCCTACATCGGTCCTCAGCTTCTTTCTGTCTCATTTTGGTCTCACTCTGTGGTCTGAGTGCTTTGTCGTCCTCCTCGGCCCACACAGGAGCTCAATATCTCAATTTGCTGCTTTCCTTTTTTCCTTTTCCTGTCTCTCCAGCACACTTTGGGAGAAATGTGGACCAATTTCGAGGACTCTGTGCTGACGTAGGCAAGAGCAGCAATGATGCCCCAGCTCATTTATCATCTGAAGAGTACCGTACCATTGCATAACTGGAGAAGAAGCATAATTCTGTAAGAAAGCGGGATATAGCAAGGGATAGTGGAGAAACAGACCGAGCCAATGTCAAAAATACTACTGGCTTTTGAACATGCATGCATGCTTTCCAGCACCGGAAAGCTCATGTGCTTCACACCCAGAAGGCCACATGCACGCAGAAATACTTGGCGCTGTGTGTGAACCTGCTGAGTCACATATCTGTTTTTTTCAAGGTAACCCCTCATTCATGCACCTACCCCCTTCAAACAAGGCCCTTCAAAGCATATGTTTGGCTTTTTGTCAAACGGAGAACAGCGTGTTCTTGTGTGTGAGTCAGGCATGTGCTTTTAATGACCACCTATACTGTAATTGTGAATTTATGTGTGTGTATGTGTGTAGCAGAAAAATTCACGGAAGTGAACCTAAGTGAAGACCGGTTTTCCACGAAAGGCCTCGTCAGACTATGTCTGCCTTTTTTTTTAACCTCCTTTAGGGCTAGACCAGTGTTTTATCAGGCCCTTAAGCAGAATTTCTTCTGGAACCCCATTTCCTGCTAAGCACATTCTTCTCTTTCCATTTCAGCATCACTTGTTTGTCCTTGTCCAAGCTTAACAGTGCATCGTACGTCTAAAGCAACAATTTAGTGGGCATTTCTCTAGTTTGAAGTGTACAAATCTCAAGAAAGACGGCTCATGACAAAACGGATGCACTTGGTAACTTTGTGCTGTTTTCTCTAGTGCAACGTATGCTTTTTTTGTACCCTGCTGTGCACCAGTGCAGTGGAGTCTGGTGGAACAGAGAAAGTCTGCAAGCAAGTTTAATTTGTACACGTAGGAACAAAATCCAAGAAGGTGTGATTATTATATAAGCTTTTCTGTTGTGTGGCACTGTTTTTTTTTAATGGTGACACCTAGTGTTTAGGTGTCAATGTGGTTCCAGGCCTTGAGTTTATATTGAGGATACTAGACATTGTGTCCCTACCGTCTCTCATTATTCCAAATTGAAGCCAACAGGATGTGGTTTATGGGAGCTGCCATGCAGTATTTTGGGATCCAAAGTTTGGTGTACTCTGCCCCTCCCCCCCATGGATCTTCTAAGTATGTCATATTTTTAATTTATGGTAAATGGTCTCAATCGCTACTACAGTATGATTCCTATCTTGACTTCACAGCTCAATCCCACTAGTTTTACAAGTTCACAACTCATATTGTTACTCTTTGGGCTGCCCTCCGGTGGAATGGGATCTCAGTCCACTGCCTTGTACGCTCATATCAAAATAATGTGTTTCACTGACGTAGTGCTGGGCGATATGGAAAAAAATCATATATCACGATATGGACTTTTTTATATCACGATAACGATATATATCACGATATATACAACATGATGTGTGTGTGTGTGTGTGTGTGTGTGTGTGTGTGTACAGGAAAAATTTGGACCAAAGTTTTTTTTTATTATTTTTATTTTTATTTTACTACAGATACAGTTACAATTATAAGAATGTGAACAAAAAGAACAAGGAAATTTGGACCAAAGTAGAAAAGAGTTTCTACTTTGGTCCAAATTTTTCCTGCAGGTGGCGGTAAAACAACGGCTGCTAATAAAACCCACGAAGAAGAAATCCGCTCTGTAAGTTGGAGTAAACAAGGCAAGAAACAGAAAAGAGAAAACGTTGCGTTCTGTTGTGTCTCTGGTCTGTTTTGTATTGGTTAACTGGACCCGAGTTCGGACTCGGTTGGACTCTGGGTTCGTGTCCTCTGGACCCATTTTGTCTCCGAGTTTCAGCGGAGCGAAATAATGGAAGCTAACAAGGTGAGCTTCCCCCTCTTTTTGGTAAAAGTTCTTCCTTGGGCTGCCTGTGCAGCTGTTTCTCCTTGTTGTGACACCGGCTTCATGCCCCTGCGTCTCCATGTTGCTCTCGAGTTTAACAACGTAAAGCATGTGTCGCAAACCCGCGCGTGCGTCAAACATAAAGCAGCGCCGTCATCTCGCAAAACCACAATATGAAGCTTCTTTGCGACAGTTATTTTTTTATTCTTATTTATCACGATAGAGACGATAGAAGGAAAGTAGCACGATAGACACGTTTCTATCGTCCCCACGATATATATCGTCATATCGCACAGCCCTACACTGACGTCTTAAGTGTTGAAAATAGCTAATTTTTCTACTCGGACCCTTTCTTTTGCATTACCCCCAGTCAGAACTAATTCTCAACGCCTTCAGACGCTGATTTCTTTGAGCAGCGTCTGCTGAGGAGCTGCTGGCCAAGGGTGTTAGAAAATAGTCAAAATTACAACTGTTCCAGGAAAAATGATAAGGAAAATCAAATAATACTTAAGCTAGTAACAGAATGGTAAATGGACTGTACTTGTATAGCGCCTTTCTATCTTACTGAGATACTCAAAGTGCTTTACACTACAATCTGTGTCCTCATTTACCCATTCATACAGCACTCTACTAGATCTGTACAAAGCTAATTGAACAAATCATTCTAAAGAGACTAATCAGTGCTTTGAGATCCCATTCATACACCGATGGGACACACATCAGAGGCATCGAGTGTCTTGCCCTGAGACATTTCAACATGCGACTGCTGGTGGATTTGAACCCCCAACACTTGCAGTGTAGAACGACTGCTCTAACCACTCAGCCACAGCCGCCCCAAACCAAAAGAACTAGGGGAAGGACTTATCAGGAGTACTCTGCATTTGTTCTGAGTACGATTTAGCCCATGAGGGGAAAAAAGACCGTCTCAGATCACACCAGCAAGATCCGATGTCTTAAAATCTTGTAATGTATATCCAGACCTTTAGGCATGGATTCACTAGAACTTGTTGTGCTTTGGAGGCTCATGTGTAGGCCATCGATGGAGAAGAGGATACACCACCCTTAAAAATATGGTAATTAGAAGAACAAATGGAAGATTTGAGCAAGTTATAATGTTGCTCAACTGGGTCTTATGTCCATCTATCCAATATCTGCTACTGGGAGTCAAGTCATGAGGGCAGCAGGTTGAACAGAAGGCCCAGACATCTTCCAGGGGGAAGGTGTTCCCAGGCTAGTTGAGAGATAGTCTTGCCAGCTTGTCCTGGGTCTCCTTTCTATTGGACACGTACAAAACACCTCCTTAGAGAGGCCTCTAGTGTCTCTGCAATACTTTGCAAAATTGCCATCTGCTGTGCTTTTTTCTCTCAGTTTAATGACATTTACTGTGTTTTTCTTAAGTGAGAGTATTTACCCTTTCCCACTCTGAATCCATTTGGGACACATTTTGGCTCTCTTTTCCAAATACCTCACATAATTTCAAGCATGGGAAGGAATCAGAATTATCTGCCCCGCGCTATGTCTTGCATTGCGAAACATATCTTTCGTAAGAATTCATTTTTGTGTTACGTAAAGGTCCTCTCTTTTGAAAAGCACAAATGCCACTTTGGCAAAGAAGGGGCCAGAAAAGTACAGGGCCAAAAATGACGACTTGGTAGTGCAAGGAGGCAGACATTCATACAGCATTAAATGCTTAGAAGACCGCCAGAAGTCAGGAGCTTCTGTGAACGTCGTAAAGCCAAACTGACTGGAACTGTCAGTGGGAGCTGTTGGTCCCTGATTAACTGAACCAGTGGTTCACCAAAGCTTCAGGACAGTATTATGTAATTCACTGCAAAGTGGAATAAACATACCTCTATGCATCTCAGGGGTACACTCATGCTCAATACATTGATTGAATAAAATATGTCCATAGGTGCAGTTTGGTCTACTAAATGCAGGTACTTTGTATTTATTTAAGGGGTATTAATTGCTGGTGGGTATATGAAGCATGCTATTTATGCGTTTTCAGGTAAATATGACTAGAAATGATCAGTTTTAGATCTGTTTATGTAATTTAGGTTCAGGTTTGTGGCATTGGCTCGTTTGGAAACAGTGGAAGAGGACATACATCTCAAGTTTGCAGCTTCACCTTTAGGCACTTTGGAACAAGTGCAAGGACATAATGTGTCGAGGATGAGCCGAAGAGCTGTTTTGTACCCAATGCTTGATTCCTCTAAAGCAGGATATTGTGTAAAGAGAACCGCGTCTGAGGTTTAGCTGTTTATCTTGGCGCAACGTTCATTGCCAGCGATGCCAAGTCCAAGTATGAGCTGTCACCACTATTTCCCACTTGACTGAAAATTTGGCTCCATAAATCGTTAATGTCTATGTAACCCCAAATTATGTGTTTCTCAAGTTATCCAGTCTGGTTGGTTTTATTTAAGTATGTTTATCTATCAATGCCAAGTTGTTAAACACTTAAACATAAGAAATGTGTTTATTACAGTGTCGTACACAAAGGTGAGATTAGTTGAACTTCTTTGTTTTCTAATAGATAAATAATAGCCATCAGTACATGACAACAAGTGGTGGAGTGATGTTCAACAACAATAATAGACAAATCAACAAAGGCCTGAACCACTCTTCTGTTAGTAATTTCTAAACAGATAAGTTCCCCTTCGGTTTGAAAACATATAAACCTTACAGACAGGAATGTTGAAAAAAAAGTTTTAAATTAATTTGCTGTAATTTTTATTATTATTATTACAAAGTATTTTACCTTTATTTATACAGGTAGTCTCAATGAGTCACAAGGACTCATTTTCAAGAGAGACCTATTTTAGACATAAAATCAGATAAGTCTGACCTTCGCGAGCAACTTTTCCAAAACAGCTATAGCATTTCTTCAAAAAACAAAACTTAATTTAGAATCAGAATAAGTTTTGTTATCATTGTACTGAAATACAGTGAGATTACGTATATTCATCAGAAAGATGGACAGAGCACACGTTGTTGCTGCTCCTAGGAGCGCAGCCCCTTATTCTTTTTAAGTAGAAAAGGGGAAAAAGCCATGAGGAGAGGATAGTGGTATTACAAAAAAAAGATCTCTTCACACCTTGTCCTTATCAGGACACAATTTAAGACATTAAAAAAACTCTACTAGCAAGCACATTTATAAATGCATTACATATGCATTTGATGATAAGATGGTGAGATTTGTCCATGAAGCACTTCCAGATAGCATCATAGTCCTGTTAAGATGTTGGTGTCAGCCGGTACAGCTCTGATAAGCATTCACAGAAGTTCTCGGGGTGAGGGGGGGTGGGGTTGCAATATACAGAGCCTTCTAGGTTTACACATATCCCAGAATAAATTTGACAAGTCTGCCTGCTTCGAGGCCAAACGGGGGAGTCAGATTCAGATAAGCCACAGTTGTTGTTGTTTTTTCAGGTAGACTGTTATATCTCATCGGCCTTTAGCTCTGCTGGTACTTTCAATGTCCAAAATGGCCAGATTTGGGGGTATTCCACTGGTGCGTGCTTATTAGCTCCCTCCGAGTTCGTCCCCAACATGCTGGCGAGTCCCAAAGCCGCAAATGGCCTATGATTCTCACAAATCGCTTCCATCTTATGGTTTAGCTCGTAAATCAGCTGATTTTGAGTCCTCGAAGCATGAACCAAACCTTCACATAGATTCAGCAGCTTTGCCATGGCCAAAACTGATGCCTCCGTCTTCTTTAGTAGCCAATAACATAGATATCCCCTGGTGCCAAAAAGCAGAAACCCTGCTTTCATAATTCCAATGATATGAACATCTTAGGTGTCCTCCTGAGACAATACGGAAAGGTACGTCAGCTTCCAATCAATGCCGTACCCTGCCGCGTGCATCTCAGTGGGCATGAGGGCTCCACAGGACCCTGTCACTTTGTTGAAAAAAAATATTGATTGCGTAGAAAATCCAGTTGACCAGATCCATGACAGTAGTTTACAATTCAGAAGATGTGTAAATAGGAGCTCCGATACACAAGACAGAGAGCAAAAAAACCAGGAGGACAGGAGAGGGAAGAAAGGTGCCCGTCTTGCACAAGACCGAGTGAGGAAATGTACTTTTTCTTCTTGGTATAAAACTGTTTTGACTTGTAAGTGAAGGAGAAGTAAATGGTTGTGTTAATCAGTGAGGGAAGAACGGAGCGTGGGATTGACCGACGAATCGGAGCAACTCCTACAGTATTGTGGTCTCTATGCTGGTTCGCTGTAGTAAAGAGGGAGCTGAGCTGCAAGGAGAAGCTCTCTGTTTACCGGTTGATCTATGTTCCTACCTTTACCTAGCCTGGTTAAAACCAGACCCTTGTCCTTCACTTCGCTTCCTACTAGGGTCTGGACTTTCTCCATTGAGAAACGATTCTTGCTGGAGGCGTGGCCTCTGCCTGAGGAACAAAACCATTGGATCTTAGAAAAATTTTGAACAGGAAAAAGCATTCTGCTCCCTCCCCCTCAGAGCTCTGCCGAACTTGACATCTGCTCCGCCTCCTGCTGCATTTTCTCTCGCTACCTGCATATTCTGTGTTTATATGTTAATAAAACGTTTGAAAAATATTAAATAAAACCATGTAGCGCTGGTCCAGCACACCAGAAGATATGCAGGGAGTCGGGACTCGGGCAGCAACGTAAAACCCTAGTTTAATTCTCTCGTGACAACCTCAGTCATTTCCTTATTCTTTGCACTCAGCGGAGAGAGAGGAGGAGGAGGAGGGAGCGATCACTTGACTTTTGGCAAAAAAACAAAAGAAAACTCCAGATAAGGGATTAAGAAGGGGAATTTAATACATTTGTGTCACATATAAAACAGTCCTGCATCGCTTTGCATCGCTTTGAATGAGAACATGCGGCTGCTCGCTGGCTGCGCTGGGACAGGTGGGGGCGTGGGTTAGGGGCCAAAAACTCCGCCCCTTCTGTTCTCTGATTGGTCCGGTCAAAAATCAGCCGGAGAAATCGTTGTCTATGGGAGAAGTCCCAGACCCAGCAGTGAAGGGAAATGAGAATTGAGCGGAGCTGCGTAGGAATGGCGAGGGCCAGGCTAACCTTTACCTATGATCACAAACTTTGCGCAGTGACTGAAAAAATGGAATCGTAGATACAAGCGGTCTAAATGAGTTTTATGTGTAGGGTAGTTGGACTCTTTGTTAGAGATCCAGTGAGAAGTTCAGTTCTCCAGGAGAGATTTGGAGTAGAATGGCTGCTCCTCCACATCCAGAGGAGCCAGCTGAGGTGGTTCAGGTATCTCGTAATGATGTCCCCTTGATGCCTTCCCATGGAGATTTTCCAGGTATGTTGAACTGGAAGAAGACCCGGGGGAAGACCCAGGACATACTGGAGAGAACATGTCTCTCGGCTGCTCTCGGAACACCTTGGAGTCCAGAGGAGCTGGAAGAGATGGCTGTGGACAGAGATGTCTGGGACTCCTTGTTCAAACTGCTGCCATCAAGGTCTGACTCTGGAACAAACAGAAAATGATGGATGGTAAAGGATAAAGTCAAAAGAACACAGAAATGTTACAGTATTTATAAAGTCAGCTTCGTTTGGATTTCAAGATCAAAACAGACCTCAAACCAGACAAAGGTAATCTATAAATCATTCAAAGTTGAGCTACAATAGCAACATGACTAAGACGATGATATTATTTTGAACTATATAAATAGAATACTAAAACTACAAGAAACAGATCCTCGTCACTGTTTAGGTTGGGTAATCTCCCACGTCAAGTCTAGTTTTTGTTTCGCCTGTCACTCTGGAGTTGGTTTATGTGTGGCCCAGCTTAGAACTCAGGGTTTAGTTTGAAAGTGTTTTTTAATGTTTTACATCAATTGCCTGCCATTGGAGCTTTGTCTGCATTTGGCTCTTTCACCTCACAACAGTGCACCACATCTGGTTGCCCTTAATTAGTTTCTTGTATTCTGTGTCACCATTTTGCAAATAACAAGTAAACCAACCAACTGGCAACCAATGTGTTGCCAGTTGGTTGGTGCTGGGGCCTGATTGTTGAGTTTCTCTGTTTAAGATCCATAAATAAACCTAGTTTTTTAAAAAAATGGCATCACTGCATGTGATTTCATGTGAATAAAAAACATTAAACTAGTTTCCTGTGTCACAAATTATCCAACATTCTAACTTTTAGTGGAAAAAAGGCAAAGCTGGACAAAACGTACACATTTTTGACACAAATATATATATATATATATATATATATATATATATATATAATTTTGTTCGACTGCTATGTTACGTGATTGTAATAATGTCAGCTTAACACCTAAAAGGCCCACACACAGTTGTTGTTGTTTTTTGCAGATAATGCCACTAATTCTTTCACAAAATCAACAAAAAATGTAAATTTTCAGCTTAAATTCTCCTTTGATCTCCTGACTGGATGATGAGATAATGGCTAGTTATCATACACAATTTCTTTAAACCGGAGGACGAAATGAAGATATTTAAAGCAATCAAAGGGTCACATAAAGAATTTGCAAATGATCTTTCTTTAAGATGGATAAAGACTTTGAACAGGCCTTTTCTTGTTGTAGCATACAAAGTAGTTTGATATGCATTTGATACAGTTGATCATAATATTCTATTACAGAGACTTGAATATGATATTGGAATTACAGGAAGGACTCTAAATTGGTATAAATTATATCTATCTTATAGATTCCAATTTGTAAATGTAAATAATGAATCTTAATGACTAACTTTGGTGTATGATGGAGTTCCTCAAGGTTCAGTGCTTGGACCAATACTTTTTACTTTGTATATGCTTCCATTAGGTAAAGTTATTTAACAGCACGGGATACATTTTCATCGTTATGCTGATGATACACAGTTATATTTGTCCATGAAATCCAATTAATCCAATCAGCTACTTAGGCTACAAGCATGTCTTAAAGACATTTAAAAAACTGGATGATCCTTAATTTTCTCCTTTTGAACACAGACAAGACTGAGCTGAGGTTTTAGTTTTTGGACCTGAGCAGCTTAGGAATTAATTTTTCAGTCTTTCTCCCTCCTTGTATGACATTAATCTAACATCCAGCTCTAATGTTAAAAATCTTGGTGTTATTTTTGATCAAGACATGTCTTTTATCCCCCACATTAAAAATGTTACTAGAACCACCTTCTTCCACCTGCGTAATATCACTAAAATTAGAAATATCTAAAAATGATGCAGAAAAACTGGTTCATGCATTTGTCACGTCTAGACTGGACTATTGCAATGGTTTATTATCTGGGTGTCCAAATACTTCTTTAAAAAGTCTTCAGTTGATCCAAAATGCTGCTGCCAGAGTCTTAACTGGAGTTAGTAGAGAGATCATATCTCTCAAGTTTTAGCTTCTCTCCACTGGCTCCCTGTCAAATCCAGAACTGAATTCAAAATCCTACTTCTAACCTACAAAGCTCTCAACAACCTAGCTCCATCTTATATTATAAATCCTATTGTTCCATAGTTTCCTAACAGAGCACTTTGCTCTCAGACTGCAGGTTTACTCTCAGTTCCTAGAGTTTCCAAAAGCAGAGTGGGAGGAAGATCTTTCAGTTCTCAGGCTCCTCTCTTTTGGAACCAACTTCCAGTTTCTGTCTGTGAGGCTGACACATTGTCCAGTTTTAAAACTGGGATTAAGACTTTCCTTTTTGATAAATCCTATAGTTAGGGTTGGCTTGCTGCTAGACTACCGGTACTTGAGGACCAATTGACCTCATTTCCTTAAACAAATTGTTAAAACTGAATAGTTTTTATTTAATACTACGTATTTCTATCTTAACATGTGATTCTTGACTTGCCATTGTGTATCTATTCCTACCAAACCCACCCGCTTGTCCTGAGACTGGTTCTGCTAAAGGTTTCTTCCTCATGAGGGAGTTTTTCCTTTCCACTGTCGCCTTCATGCTTGTTCAAGATGAGAGTTCTGTGATGGAGTTGAACTCAAAGCAATCTGCTCAGATAAATCATGTTAAATTATTATTTTTATATATGAATGTTTCTGTTCAGTGCCCTGAGACGACTTCTGTTGTGACTTGTCGATAAATAAACTGAATTGAATTGAACTGATAAAATAACGTCTTCCAGACGCTATTTAGGAAAATAAAACATAATCTCTGCAAACTGGTTTTGCTTAAGTGTGGAAAAAAAACATAGCTTTTGGTGTCTTTAAGGTTCTGTCTGGTGCTGGAAGTGCAACAACTTAAAAAACGTTTTTTATTTTTTTTTTTGCCAACCTTAATCCAAAGGATTTGAATGTTTTGACCAAGAAGTTTTAATTGAAACACTAGTTTCATTAATAGATTCATTGATAAAAAAGAGGTTTTCTTCTTTAAAAGTGGTTTTCTTTTAAACTGGAGATTTCGGGAACTGGAAGGAGATACAGGTAGTCCCCGACTTACGAGCGAGTTCCGTTCCTACGACTGTCTCGTAACATGAAATCTCATACGTCGGAACCCGAAACACATGTTGCTCGTAAGTCCGGATTTTACGGTCGTAAGTCGGAAAATTTATGCTAGCGCTACTACAAACACTCGTTTTTCATCACAAATGTTCATACTAGTTCATAAACATGCTCAGAAACTTGTTTCCAAACGGTTAGCTAACACACTTTCATCTAAAAACACATAAAAGTGCTGTATATTTTGTATGTTCTTTACAAATTTGCTGCTTGTTCGCCAGCTCGTAAGTCCGGAACCTCGTAAGTAATAGCGCTCGTAAGTTGGGGAGTATCTATACACTTTTGGCCCTCGAGCAATATATTACCCAAGTCTGCCGTAAACTTAAGCTGTTCAACAACCTAACAGGTAAGACCTCATTTGTTCATAACCTTTCTATAAACTTCCACTCTAAAATATCTAAACTATCACTTGAAATGTTGCGCATAGAGCTCCAGGATCAAAACAATGAAAGTCAATACCGGGAACACAACGGTGTATTACAGTTTTACAATTATTTCAATGACTTTTAAGACATTCTTTCTGTTTGCGTCACAAGAGATGCTAGCTGCCCCACTATGCATTCTTTGGTGTCTCATGGTACAAATGAGACCAGCGTCAACGTTCGTGTTGGGCTGTGGAATACAGGAGTGAGTGTTTAGTTAGCTTTATGTGGTGCCCAGTCCCTGCTGGGGCCCCCAGCTGTTTATGAGACCATTCCTTAGGAAAAATCAAGATTTTAATGGAGTCAACTAACCACTGTACCCTTTAGAGACAAACAGAGGAAGGGATGGAGAGATTTAAAAGGGTTTTTTATGGTGGATACCAAAAGATTTCTTGAACTGTGAATGTTTCTAAACCATTCTCATTACTGTATTGCGATGCAGTTTTTCTCCGAATGGTTTATTGGCACGTAACTTGTTCCGCGCGCCGTTTCTTTTTTCCCAACAATTCATACATCGCAACATTGACTCATTCGAATCGTGCGGTGACTTTTGGAATTTGAGAAATGGTTTATTTCAAGCGAGCTTTAGCTTGTTCAGCAGCTTTCAGCAAAATTGGCAACAAACATCCACACAGCATTTTCGCAGGAAATGCAATTTCTCTTGTTAACTTTGAACTTTGATTGAGACCAAATATTCCACTTTACCATAGTCAGGTGACAACGCACAGACTTTCAGGGTTTTTAAAGTATTAAAACATTTTTAACCACCCCATTCACACTAAGGAAACACTTATGAGTGGCATGATTAACCAACGCAACTTCCCCTCATGATATCACCGATGACGACAGTCTGAATCCCATCGTACCTGCACGTCAACTTTGTTCCGTGGGAGATGGCAGGCCGAGAAAATAAACTTTTTCATGAAACTCATTACCCACGCTGTGCATCATGAGGAAACAAAAGAGGAAACGACGAGGGCTGAGTAATGTTGAGCCAGACTGTGTTACAACTCCCCGGTTAATAAATGAAGGGCAGTATGACTCTTCCAGTCATTGTTTTGCCCTTTCCGGCTGAGAAACGCCCTCGGTCGCCAAGTGACCGCAAACATAGCAAATCATGTGCAGTGGAGCAGTTCGAAACAATCAAAGTGGCAAATAGGAACGCTGTATAAAGGGGAGCAATGTTATGGTGCAAGTCAAGACTTGACCCTCTGAGGTCCTTGGAATAAAAGTCATTGAGGCTCGTCTGGCTGCAAAAAGTTAGAGCTACTGTATACCATACCAGCTTTATTTATCGAGCACTTTAAACATCCACAGAACCAAAGTGCTGCACACATAATAAAACGATCATATAATCAGACAATAAACAATTAAAAGTCAACATCTCAGATGGTGTCAAAGGCCAAGGAGAAGAGATGAGTTTTAAGAAGGGACTTTTAAAAAAAGACAGAGAAGAGGCCTGTCTGGTGTTCAGTGAAGGTCTTTCCACAGTTTTTAGGGGCTGCCACAACAAAAGCACGGTCTCCTCGGTGTTGACCTGAGGGATCGAGAGGGTGTTTATGGATAATCGTACAGATAGGGCGGGGCAAGTACATTAAGAGCTTTAAAAGCAAATAAAACATTTTAAAAATTAACCCTAGAATGTACGGGCAGCCAGTGCAAGGAGGCTAAAATGGGAAATGTAATCTAACTTTCATGTGCCAGTTAAAAGCCCTGCAGCAGCCATTTGTACCCTCTGAAGCTGAGAGATACAGTAATCACTGATTCCTATAGAGTGCGTTACAGTAAACCAGTCGAATGGTCACAAAGGCGTGAACTACTGTTTAGAAATGCCACTGAGAAAAAAAAAACTGCTTTACTTTAGCCAGCTGCCTCTACTCTGATGTGATTTTCTAACTTTAGTTTAGCATAGACTTTGACTCCATCATCAATCCTCTTCTGCTTGGTTCAAAGTCAGGTCGCAGGGGCAGCAGCTTGAGCAGGGAGGCCCAGACATCTCTGTCCACAGCCACCTCTTCCAGATCTTCTGGGAGGATTCCAGGGGGTTCCCAGGACAACCAAGAGACATAGTCTTTCCAGCATGTCCTGGGTTTTCCCTGGGGTCTCCTTCCAGTTGGACATGCCCGAAGCACCTCCCTAGGGAGGCACCCAGGGAGCATCCTTACCAGATGCCCGAAGCACCTCAACTGGCTCCTCTTGACTTTGACCCCCAGGTTTGTAATGGCTGGCCTGATATGCTGGGCCAAATAACCAACATCTGCAGTGGGAGTCTCAGTGGAGCTTCCAAAGACCATCACCTCAGTCTTTTCCTCTTTAAGAAGTTCACAGACATTCAGACTTTTATGTCCTCCAGACATGAAAACTTTGGGCCCAGAGTGTTAGTCCTTTTTCTGTAGCAGGACATAAATCTGTGTATCATTTGCGTAACAATGAAAGGAGAACTATCTCTCTACCCAATGGAATCCACTTATCCACTTTTTACAAATGGTAGTTATTGAAGACCATTGTTGTTCTTGAGACTGGTCAATCAATGATCGCTCTAAAGCATTTCATAAATTCTAAAACCCAAAGAAGTCGTTATTCCTTTTAGTTCATAATTGCAGCATCAGAAGGTTCATGAAAAAAGTTTTGTAGACCTTTACAAAATGAAAACACAGCTTTTTTTTTTTTTTTTTTGGTTAATTGATGAATACTTTGTATAAGTGTAGCTGGGTCGGGTGTGGTTAAAATTGAGCACTGAAGTTTAAAAGGTTTAAAAACACTGGGTGTGGTTAAAATTGAGGTGAAGTTTAAAAGTTTAAAAACACAATTTTAAATAAATAAAATTGATTAAAATGGTTGTACCTAAAAGGTTATCTTAAAAAGCACGCAGGCCCGTTTGCAGAGGAGGTTTGGGACAAGCTTACACACTGACACCAGTTAAATTGCACAATTATTTAATTAAATACTAAGTTTAAAATATTTACAATTTAAAACAAGGGCAGCAATAGCTCCAGTCAAAACTAAAAGTGCAATTCATTTCAGTACATTCAAAACAGGAAAAACCACACACACAAACATACACACACACACACATACATACACACACTTCCTACACCAATCCAGGGGTACTGTCGCCTCCTGGAGGGATCTGATAACAGTCACAGGATAGTTCAAAGTCCACCCTGGTTGGATCTGTCGTCCGGAAGATACGCCACTCCAGCCGACGCCTGTTCAATCAGTTGAGCTGGACGTTAGGCCCAACTCAGCCCGCAGGACGCGGCCCGCCCCACGCCGTCCAGACAGCGAGCACCGATCTAGGACCAGTCGGCAGATGATGGACGACCCAGATGGAGGCAGAAAACCAGTCGGGACCGCAGTAGACAACACCCAGGACAAATAACCGTCAGAAGGACGCCAAGGACAAACAGCAGGGACTAAAACAATAAATATTTAACATTAAAATCTAAAAAGTATAAAACAGAGAGATAAACTGGTGCTTACTCACCACCAAGTTTCACCTCTAGCAAGAGGGAAACATGAAGCTTGTCAGTGGTCGCAAGAACAATAGATCATTGCGACCATGCACCCGCTAGCGCGTGACACTGCCATCAGACACCAAGGTCTGTCCCGGAAGGCAGATGGCATGTAATTAACCCTGAGGGCTGGGCCCGTTTTATACAGGAAGCCCAGCCCCAGACCCACCAATCACATTGCAGCACCTGTATGGTGCATTCAGTGGCCGCAGGACATCCTGCCACATAAGGTTTGCCTAAATCTTTATCCAGTAGGGTGGCAATATCATGATGTGAGCCCGTTACAGATCATCTTGGTCTATGCTGCTTGCTGTCTTCAATGACTCTTGAATAAAACAAGTAGCATACAGATGTCCTCCATACCAGGTGCAATGATAGAGTCAGGGGGGTGGCCAATGGTCGCCTTGGCCGCCATACATTAACTTTGACTGCCCCAATCATTTGAGGGAACCATATTTCTAAGCAATGGAAATGTTGTGTTTATTTTT
The DNA here is from genome assembly GCA_038048925.1 of Garcialebias charrua. Lineage (NCBI taxonomy): Eukaryota > Metazoa > Chordata > Actinopteri > Cyprinodontiformes > Rivulidae > Garcialebias > Garcialebias charrua. The sequence continues at coordinate 22,904 of JBBPBX010018664.1, read as the reverse complement.
TGTTATCCAGCTCTCGAGGATAACATATACTCATATATGTTAACAGCCATCTTGGATTTTGGGGCGGCAATCAAATTTTTGAAAGGAAACTTTCTTACGGCTAGATGTAGCCAATGCCACAATAGAAGTCAGTACTTCACTTGTTTTTCAAGTTCTCATGATCACAATATGGAGGAACATTTCTGGTGACAGCCATCTTGAATTTTGATGAGGCAACCCAGTTTTCATAAGGAACTTCTCTGAGGTAAACGTACCTACATACCATTATGGATGTTGGTACCTTAAGCGTTTTTCAAGTTATGCTCACAGCATATGCAGACGAATGGGCAGACAGATGGATGGTTGATGATTGAAAGATTGACTGTCCATTTTATTTATTTATTGTCCATTTATTATAATTAATAAATTGTTTTGAAAATAATAAGTCAAGATGTATGTTTACAAACTGAATCCAAAAAGTTAATCATCCAGCATTGAAAGTAAGATTAAAAAAAACTTTCGCCTTCAAATACGGTTGTGTTTTGTTTGTTTCTTTGTTGGCCTTACGATGGACTGGAGATGAGGTTGTACCAGTTTGATCACTAAAGATAGACAACCCTAAAGAGGAAGAAACAAGTACAAATACATATATAAATGGGTGCTTTGAAAGGTAAAACCTTGAGAACATAAAGAGGGGCTGTTGGTTATTGAATGAGTATTGTTTTAAACCACTTGCGAATAGCCATTTTGTAGTTTGGTCCAAAGTGAGACCTTGTTGGAAACCTCAACAGTTCCTGAAACCATCTAAATGTTCTTAACACTTCCAAATAAATGAAACGGTGTACATGTAGAAAACGGCCTTGATTGTATAATATAACAACCTTATCCTCGCCATTATTTCTGTCCTGACTGACAGACAAAATGACCTGAACCTTTGGCTCGGCACCTCGGCGTTGTGCGAACAGAGCCAACGTCTTGACATTGGGAGGCTCGCCAGGAAACAAAAGGCTTTCCAAGCAGAAGAAAAATGAACAGAAAGGAGTTCCTTCATGTCTTTTTTTTTTTCTGAGTACTGGAAGCTGAGGAATCCGCAGAGATGGTGGAATGCAGAACTTCTGGATTTTAAGTCTATTTTGGCAGAGAAGCCGCCCTCCACCGCCTCAACAGGCATTCCTTTTAAGTTCTGATTTCAATACACAAGGCAGCAGGTATAATACACAATGGAAGACGAACAGGCGAAAGTATCTACTTGGATTAATCCCATTAATCTTTCATCTGCTGCTAAAGTTTATATTCTCTTTATTGCTGATGTAACAGTAGCCACTGTGCTTGAAACCGGTGTCAAAAACCGTGCCGTTGCTCTCCTTTGACTACATGCCTCCAGTTAGCAGCTCTACTGTACTGGTATCAGATGTGTACAAGTTTTCTTCCATTACGGCTTCCTCAGAAATTTCCATTACAATGTAAAGGAACAAAATGTGGAAAATTCAGCTCTGTGAGAGACGGGATAATAAAGAGTGCACTTTTTTTTCTTTTCTTTTTTACAGATCCATCCTTCGTCCTTTCTAGGCACACATTGTGCGGCACATACAGGAGGCCCCTTACAGGAATATGAGTTTAAGGAAAAAACAGAAACCTGCAGAAACAAAGAGCGCTCTGTGTATCTATATTCATTCATGGGAAGAACCTCTGTCTCCAGCCGATTGTCTAATGGCGGTGCTCATTAGTCGCGCAGCATCACGATTATCGTAAGTTTCTTTTCGATACGATCGCTGAAAGGCGGACGTATTATGGTATAGTTTGTTTGTATGTTCATAAACTTTCTTTTGTCCCATCCATAACTTCTGATCTGCTCAAAATAATTTCACAAGACTTCACACACATTTGTACCACAACTAGACAGCATGTCATTAATCTATTAATCTTTTCGTTACGCCAGCTCTAAGGTCAAGGTCACAAATCAAGGTCAAAGGATATTCACGTTCTTTGCTTGTGAGAGCCATTGCTATAGATTGTTGAACAATGGTTTTTCTATGGATATTGTGCCATGTGCAGCGATCTTGTCTTGATTTATGAGACACTTTTTTATAATGAAGTGTGAAGTATTATTGCCTAACGCGAAAAGTCAAAGGCAATGATGGTTTTGCTTGTGTTTGTATGTTGTGTTAGCAAAATATCTCATGGACCATTCATTACAATGAAACTCAACGTAATCACTGGACCTACATCTACAACTTGTTACAACCCAAACTAAGATGGTTGCCACAATAGTGCAACCTTAGAAATCACATAAATGATTACAAGTTGGTCAACTTAACATAATGAGCTACATTTTGGTGTGGTAGTGGCTGAAAGTCACTTCAAACACATACTCTGAGCAGAGTTCCAGCATTGCACTGCTCAAGATGGCTGCATGTTAGAGTAGCTCACTTAGCAATTAGCTCACTTTGGGCGGCCATGGCGTAGTGGTAATGGCAGTCGTCCCCCGATCGGAAGGTTGGCGGTTCGAATCCCGGTTCCCCACACCATGTGTCGTTGTGTCCTTGGGCAAGACACTTAACCCCGAGTTGCTCCCGGTAGGACTGGAAAGCACCTTGCATGGTAGTCTGCCGCTACCGGTGTATGAATGTGTGTAGCATTCAATGTGTGTAGCACTTTGAGATTTTCACTAATGAAAAGTGCGTTATAAATTGAATTCATTATTATTATTATTATTACTTACATTCATTCTGAGATTTTGCTTTTGAAAACTTTAATTCCTCTTTTTTTCTGGATGCAAACTGCTTTTTCTGGTATCAGATGCTGTGCCGCTGGAGGAATTTTTACTGAAACCTTTTTTTACTTTTGGACATTTGTTATGATATGTAACCATAACAACAAGTTGGTTTTTACAACTGGGAGCTGCTGATTAACATCTCAAAAGCTCAAATAAGACCTCAACTACAGTCCCAAAATCCCAAATGAGTTGAAAAGGAGGTGCCGTGGATGCATTACCGTTTACCTGGAGGCGGTGCTTGAATGCATAACCGGCGAGATCTTGTGAGGTGGTGGAAAATGCAGCTCATGACAGCGGAAGGACCAAGATGGTCCCCCAGCACCTGCAGTTAAGCCCGCGGCGATGAGGGGCTTGGCAGGCTACTGGAAGAAATGGCCATCGCTCGGGGAGAAGTTCTGCCTGGCGTTCAGGCAGTCCTGGTGCGCAATAGGACCAAGAGATCTGCTGGGTCTGGGTGGAAGGATCGACATCTGGAGCCACTTTCTTCGGATCTGCTGTGGGATGGACTGCTACAAGAGATCCTTCCTGTCCAAAGCCACCAGCATCTAGAACAACTCTAATAAAACCAAGATGAGCTACAACAACAATTAAACTATTTAATGTATAATAAACTCCTTTTGAATTGAATTAAGAGCTTGTTCTTGCAGATGAAACACAAACCTGAATGGAAAAGAATGGAGCAGCCGAGAAGATTGCACCCAGTCAGATCTGGATTAGAATGCAAACATGACTTTCTGCATCTCTTCTTCTAGGCTTTTCCCTTTTCAGGGGTCACCACAGTGAGTCATCCTCCTAATAAAACAAGAGTACCACATACAGCACATTACACAATCGCCAACAAACTATTATATAGCAATCTGTAGCAAAAGCCTGTACAAACAAAGGCCTTGTATAAAATTTGACCTTGATTTGTGACCTTGACCTTGGAGTTGAGGTGATGACAAGTGTATGCAACAATCCGTCTAGTGATGATGCATACAGGTGGTCCCCGATTTATGAGCGCTCTTACTTACGAGGTTCCGGATTTACGAGGTTATCATATTTAATAAAAATACGATTTTTAAAAAAAATTTGTGTGTGTGTGTGTGTTTAAATGTTCTTAATTTCATGTGTACAGCACTTTGTTGCAGCTGTGGTTGTTTACAAATAAAGTATTATTATTATAATTACAGTACAGTGCATAATTTTTAATTTTTAAGCCGATTTACAAAGTTTTGCGGCCAGTTTTCGGCAGTTAGTCAGTTTTCTGCAGTGCCCACGAGTGCGCCATCCGACAGCCGACTTTGTCTGATGTCGGACTGGAAGCCGAAGATATCGGGGGACACCGAGCTTAATTTGGAGAAACGAAGCCGACAGCCTTTTTGGAGGTCCAGCTAAACCGGACTGCCCGGAGATGTCTCAGGAGCAGCAGCCTCACCGCGCCGCTTGAAGCTGCGGACTGGATTAGCAACGAGCTAACATTAGCCTCGTAGCTTCTATCCGACAGCCGGCTTTGTGCGATCAGAGGTTCCTGGAGCTTGCCTCGATGTCGGACTAGAAGCCGAAGATATCGGGGGACACCCAGCTAACTTGGAGAAACAAAGCCGACAGCCTTTTTGGATGGGCTAAGCTAACAGGTGCAGCTAATGCCCAACAGCAACCACGGAGTTGGAGGGGCTAGGCTAACAGGTGCAGCTAATGGCGGCGCGCACAGACGGCTTTCGGTAAGTTATTAAAACTTATTAAAACTTTTTCTGGCTCCAAATGTATGAAGATAGCATACTAACAGTCCTTCCTGTAAAGGGTTTGGACTGCGTGGTGCTACAGAAAGCTAGAGCTCGGACGTAACGCAGCGGAGCGGAGGCAAACAGCTGCAGCTCAAAGTAAGAAATTCATTTTTTTATAAATGTTTTTAAAGTGTTTTAAAGTGTTAGGATAGTTGAAATGCTTGGTAACTGTTCATTACCGCACATATACGTGTTCAGTGGCGGCTCGTGTGGTATTTATACCTATATACAGGTAGTCCCCGATTTACGAGGTTTTCATGTTACGAGATAGTCGGAGGAACGGAACTCGCTCGTAAGTCGGGGACCACCTGTATATGTATGAAGTTTCATTAAATTGTTTTGAGCGGATCAGACGTTATGGCATGGACAATAGAAAGTTTATGTACAGGTATGTATGGAAAACTATACCTTTTGATGGTCGTATAATAATAATGGTAATAAAATAAAATCTGTCCCAGTGAAGAACTAATCGTTCAGATAGAAAAAGTCGAATGAGACGGTGGATAAGAAAGAAAGCCGAGGCTCTGGCTGTGAGTTGAGTTATGGCAGGGCTGAAGGATGGAAGCCCCTCTTGGCTTCTCGGGCCAGTATCATGCAGCGAAGCCGCTCTGCCTTTTTCCAGACTCCTTTTGGGAGCAGCTCGGAGGCCTGGTTTGGATTAAAACCACTGGCAGGAGTTGACTTGGCTTCCACGACTAAACAGCTGTTTGTGAGCGCGGGGTCTAAAGGTCACAGATATATGGCTGCTCACAGGATTAAAGCGAGGGCCTTCAGAGTTCGCTCAAGTGCAAAAAGATTCCCCCTTTCTTTTGTGGGTGTTGATTTGGATCCTGAATGTAAACTCATTCACGCCTGGGTGAGCTGTTCTGGTGGAGGCGCTGAATGAGCGGCGGCACTTTGAAGCACCAAAAAAAGGACAGGTTTATTCTCCCAAAAGTCCACAGATCTCCTCCGACAGACAAAAGGCACCGATCAATCAGCGGTGGCAACAAAGAGACCCTTGTTCGCGCCGTCGAGCCGCGGACACAAGAGACTTGTAACTGCTAATTAGCGCAGAGATGGACCGTCTGAGCTGCACTTTCATTTCCACTTCTCTCCGGCCGCCCTGCGGAGACTTTCCGCTCTAAATAGCCAAGAATTGTCTTCTCGTTAACTGTGAAGTTTTCTGAACAATTTTATGACTAAAACCATGACCAACAATGGAAATGTGACAACAGTGTTACTTTGTACAAACACCGATCATGTCTGGGTGCTCCAGCACCCCACGCTCCCTGTTCTTTGAGTTGAGAAAGCTTCTTGGATGAGAAGCGAAGCGTCTTTTGTTACAAATAAAGTCTAGTTGCTTTTTTCTTGAACTTTTTGAATGCTCCAGTGCCTTGTTTAAAAAAAAAAAACTTGAAACCATCATATTAGGAAGTTTTTGGATGCCTTTTTTTGTTGTAAATTTATTCATTTCAAAGTTAAAAGAACACAAAAAAAAATACTATTTACAACACC
>JBBPBX010018664.1:0-16854 GCA_038048925.1 Garcialebias charrua | reverse complement strand
ATGAAATGAAAGGAAGCAGAAGAAGATAAAATCTTATTATGGCTGCCCCTTCTTTAACAAAATGAATTCAAACAATCAATTCAAACAACATTAATCCACAAAAAAATTACACAATAAATTACTCATCATACTTTATCATACACAAAATTTTGGTACCAACCAATTAACATTTTTTTTCCAGAAATCTAATCCTAATAATTTTCTTAAACAAAGTCATTGATTTTGCAGCTTTGATATCATTTTCTAAGCCATTCCATAGACCTATTCCATAATTAAAGTAGACCTACTCCTTAACTAGTTCTACGCTGTGGCATAACAAAAATATCTGTACCCTTAAGATTGTAAGTACAAACTTTTGGATATGTGAGGGCAATGTGAAGTTCTGAGCTTTGTACAATATTAAAAGAATATTATAGTCAACCAGATCATAAAATTTCAGTAATTTCAATTTGCAAAACAAAACATTTGATGGATGGTAATAATGCTTTAGTGATAATCCTTATAGCTCTTTTCTGTAAATTAAAAATAGGTTTAGTTACTGTTTTACACGCTGTACCCCAAACCTCAACACAATAAATTAAATGTGGTAATATTATTGTATTGTACAACAAATACATTGCTTTATTGTTTAATAGATCTCTAACTCTACAGTATACAGAACTGCAATAGACCTAGATATTTTTGTTTTTACAAAATTTACGTGTCGTTTCCATGACAACTTATCAATAATTACACCCAAAAACTTTACCTCCCTTACCCTACATATCGTAGAACCATCAATCTTAAAAGGAACATCAATAGTTATCTTTTTCTTACTAAAAATCATATAATTAGTTTTTTCCAGGTTCAATGATAACTTATTTAATTTAAACCAATATTGTATTTTAACAAATTCAGTATTTATCAACTCAAACATTTCTTCCAGATCTTTGCCCACAAAAAAAAGTAGTGTCATCAGCAAAAAGAACACATTTAAGGACCTCGGACACCTTCATTAAATCATTGACATATAAAATAAATAATTTAGGTCCAAGTACAGAGCCTTGCTGTACTCCAAATAAAACATTGCTTAAATTTGATTTTGGATACATTTTGGGCCCTTCTACTACCTCTTGTCTCTTAAACTACCAAAACAAATATTGAAAAAGGCTTGATAGATGAACATGACTCCACTTGTGAGTTCATTTTGACTTTAAAAAAGGTAAAAATACCTAATAATTAGAAAATAAGTGGAGGAGCTATGTCTGCATCCCTGGCACAAAGTCTGGCTCGCTCCTGGTGTGGTTTGAACACCGCCATGTCTTCATGAACAGGGTCTTATGGTTCATTTACAAAGAGGAGGGGTCTGATTTGGGAAACCTATAGAGAAAATGTTGTGGTTCCATCTGCGTCTACAAGCCATGAGCTTCAGCGTGTGCTGGATTTGTTTGAGACACGTCTCCTTGAAGTCAGAAGCCATGGTCCTTACCTGGATACAGGTGGAATTCCCCCTTCAATTCAATTCCAATTCAACTTTATTTTGGTAAATTAAAAACATTACAAACAAAAAGAAAACAATATAAAATGGTAAATCAATCATTTACCAAAAAAGGAATAGGCTGAAGCCAAGGCTTATACTTGCCTACCCTATTCATAGACTCAGCAGTCTACATAATGACATATCTACTGTCCACATATACATAAGTGCACATACAAACATTTACTGTATATTTAAATATGCATGTATACATACTCACATTACATACATACATGGTTACATAATACATATATACATCTACATAACATCTCCATAAGCTTGTATAATTTTACATTTTAAGGCTCTTTTGAAGCTCACCGAAAAAGCACATAATTTGAGATCATCACTCAGTTCATTCCACAGTTTCACGCCAATAACTGAAATACATCTAGATTTTACTTTACTTTTCTCTTGTTCAAATATTAACAAACCTCGTAAATTATATTTACTCTCTCTTAACTTAAATAATTTCTGAATTCCCGAGGGAAGATTTTTATTCAGTGCTTTATACATTATTTCCAGTATTTTTATATAAACAATGTCACTAAATTTTAAAGTATTATTTTGAATAAAAAGTTTATTAGTTGGTTCACAATATCCTTAATAAGCCTAATTGCTTTTTTTTGTAACTTTATTAATATGTCAAATAGTAGTTTTATTTGCATTTCCCCATATTTCTGAGCAATATGACAAGTAGGGCATAATCAAGGAAGAGTATAAAAAAAAAGAATATTTATTTAAAAGATAGGTTTTTCCTGACTTGGCGCCCGTTGCAGCAATGCCCAGTTTATGCACGGATGCATCCTTCACATCCATTCCTGCAAACTAAATTAAGTTTTCTTGATTTTTAAGGTACATGGCCATCATCCATCCCTTAAAGCCCCGTCTCTCCTCCACATCCACAAAAGTGGTCATTGCTGTGATCTGGATGGTGGCGTTCTCTCTGGCCTTCCCTCAGTGCTACTACAGTGTGACAAGATTTTACTACCCCAGAACTGTGTGCATGGTGGACTGGCCTGATGATTATGGAGGAACACATCAACTAAGGTAAAAAGAGGACAGCACGAGTGTTCATTATTTCTATTTTCTTGATTCTCCATGAGTGTGTTTGTGCAGCTATCAGTTTGCTGTGATCCTCCTGATCTACTTGGTCCCTCTGCTGGTGATGCTGGTGACCTACAGTTTGGTTGGCCGATCACTGTGGGGTGGCCACATCCCTGGGGAGGCTTCAGATCACTACCACAGCCAGATAACAGCCAAGAGAAAGGTCCAGCAGTTCATTACGGTTCAGATAGTGAGAAAACGACTTCCTTCCTTCATCCGATGCACGACGGGAACATGAGTCTGTGATTCTTCATCCTGCAGGTGGTGAAGATGATGGTGGTCGTGGTGGTGACCTTTGCTCTCTGTTGGATGCCATACCATATTTACTTCATTCTGGGCTCATTTAACAGAGATATTTATAAACAGCATTACATTCAGCAGGTTAGTAACAACTCATCAGTTTTACTCGCTTTATCCATGACGCTATCTGTTGTTTACTCAACTTTTGTTTCTTTGTCAGGTATATCTGACCATTTTCTGGTTGGCCATGAGTTCAACCATGTACAATCCTATTATTTACTGCTGTTTAAACCAAAGGTACGAAAATATTTGGATGCATCTGCCTGCCTCGACTATTTAAATCATTGCAATGTCTCAAAAATGAACATTTAAACCTCTGAACAGTTGAGAACACGCTCCCTTCTCTTGTTTTAGATTTCGTGCCGGTTTCCGTCACGCCTTTGTTTGGTGTCCCTTCATCAACGTGTCGGAGGAGGACAGGATGGAGCTGCAGCACAAAAACACTTTCCGAGTCACAGTAACGCGCAGCCGGCGCAGTGAAACGTCACACACGCGCGCCTCCATCAAAACTAACAGCACGGAGATAGATGCATGTCTGCAGAGGAAAAAACAGACATGCAGCACATCCAAGTCACATCTGCCAACGAGGATGGATTCAACAACCCCAGCTGCCAAATATACGGAGCAAAGCCCCAGACTTTAAAACTAACCCTGACAGAAACATTTGAAGTGAAGGCAGCGAGACACCAGAAAGACTGCAGAGCTTTAGGGAAAAGAAAGGCCAGCAGCTGATCAGAAACTCTTTGTTTTGCAGGAGAAAGTCCTGGAGGAAGGAGCTGCTCACTGGACATTGTCACCAGTAACACTGGTTAATGCTCACAGGACATTGTCACCAGTAACACTGGTTAATGCTCACAGGACATTGTCACCAGTAACACTGGTTAATGCTCACAGGACATTGTCACCAGTAACACTGGTTAATGGTGCATGAAGTACATGCACAGATCTGACTGAGGGAACAAAGGTTTTTCTAACCTTCTTCAGGATCTTGTAGGGGCTGGAGCTCATTCAATCAAAGCAAGAAACATGGCGTTGCGTCAACAGACAAATCTATTCATAGCAAGACCAACAGAAACAAAAAAACATGCGCCTCCATCCTTTGGCTGATTGAAGACTGCCTACAAAGACAGCCACCTGAAAAGGGTCTTGTTCTTCCATCAACTTTAATGCGGCCTGAACTGCAACGTATACCCCCTCAGATGTTATATCAAAAGGACCGGCTCATCACCGTGATGTGTGCTTTGGGGGCCGAGATGAGGTAGAGGCAGGGCAGTCGACTCGTGACCCGATAGTCCCAGGTTTGATCCCCACTCATTGCACATTTCTTGGTTTCTCTGGGCAGGATACCCTATCCCCAATTGCTCCCTGGGCTTCAATAGCTGCCCACCGCTCCACCTGGGGGTGGATGGACTAAATGTAGAGAGCCAATTTCACGATTGCATGGGAACATACAATGGTGACAACACAGAACACATTATTGTTATTATTACTTTTATTGGCGTTTCGAGTTACCATGGCGACATAATCTGCCAACAAAGACGCCCTATTTCACATTCTAAATGCCTGATGGAACTTTTAACAGCCTCTAACTGCCACAGTGAGGTCACATGACCTAGACTGAGGAGGTCTCTGAAAAAAAATACTACCTGTAATAATTTTTGGAGCCATTTTGATTCAAGATGGTTAACCTCAGAAAACTCAAAATTGACTACCCAACCCCCGATTTACGAACGAGTTCGGGACCTAAAGGGCGAGGCATAGCTCCGCGCGAGCGTGAGGCCACGCGTGCCACGCTTGAGCAAGCGCCGCGGCACAAGCCTTTGAACGCTCGCGCGAACGCGCCAAGCTCAAATTTTACGACCGCTCACGCGCGCGCGGTGTCTCTCAATAAACTGCCCTGGTGGCGGACTGTTTTGTGTGACACACAAATGAATTAAATTCCTCTTCTTCATCGCTGATCTGGACTTTTCTTTTGTTTTTTTGCCAAAAGTCAAGTGATCGCTTGAAGCGGTCACCATTCACTTCCTCCTCCGATGAGGAGGAATGAATGAACTTGTTCTCAGACCCGACCTGTCAATCAAATCAGTAGGCTGTCAGCAAATGACCAATCAGCGACCTCAATTTGTCCCGTAGCTAAACGCTCCGCCCTGCTTCTGCTCAAATGACATCAAGTATTTGGAGCGAAAACGTTGGAGCCACAGGCTGCTTCACGCTGTGCTCTGCTGTGAACCCCCCACGCGCAGCGCGCGCGCGTGGCGCGGTCCAGCGCGGAGCTCTGCGCCGGCCTTAAGAACGGTTTGCAGGTCGATCTGTTCGCAGGTCAGTCCTTCCGTCCACTCGTCACTCGGGGATGTCCTGTATTTTTTTTTTTTTTTTTGTGGTACCAAGTACTGTACTTCGCCTATCCTAACACACCTAACACAGTGTAATTAATTAATACAGTACAGTAATAAAAATATAAATTAAATAAAAATATAATTTCTTACTTTGAGGTGGTCAAAGCCGCTGCTGCGTCCCGTGTTAGCTCCCGTGTTAGCTTCTGGAGCTAGCCAGGCCGGAGGTGTTCGCGCGGCGGCCTGGCACGATCGGCGATAAATCCGCGGCTGCCTGAGACATCCACAAAGTTCACAGAGACGTTTCCAGCTAGTAATTAATCCATATGAGGCGATCCTGGTCACCAGTCTTCAAAGGCCGGCTCCCGGCAGCTAACCTAAAATGGCGTCCGGTGTTCTACATTAACTTGTGACCGTCTAAACTGGAGACCTTCAAAGGCCCCCGTGACTGAACCTAAAATGGCGTTCGGTGTTCTACATTAACTTGTGACCGTGTAAACTGAAGACCTTCTACTTGCTGCGCAAGATTGCGCAATCATGACAAAAATGATCAGAAATGATCATTTTTATAATAATTATTATTGTGTACATAATCTCGTTTTCAACACATGTACTGTAGTACATGTGTTGAAAACGAGATTATGTACACAATAATAATTATTATAAAAATGATCATTTCTGATGCAGTGCAAATGACAATAAATTCTCTCTGACTCTGACTCTAAAACAACCACAGCTGCAACAAAGTGATGTACACATGAAATTAAGAACATTTAAACACACACAAAAAATATTTAAAAAAAAATAATAATTTTTTTTTTATACAGTAATTTCATATTTTTATTAAATATGATACGTCCGTAGGTCCGGGCGGCCGTAGGTCGATGGAGTCGTAGGTAGGGGGTCACCTGGTAACTCAGTCATTCTTTGAGCTACTGAGTGTAGGGATTGTGGTTTTGTTTTATGGTGTTTAGCCCCATCTTGTGTTGTGTCTTTGTTTTGTGTCCTTCTTCTCAGTTTCTGTCTTCTACAGGGTTTGTGTTTTCATAGTGTATGCCTCCATCTAATGTCTCTGTTCCTACACTCCCTGGTTTCCTGGTTTGTCATTTTCCCTTATGTGGTTCAGCTGTGTGTCCTCAGAGGTGTTTTGTCTCATAGTCACTGTATCTAAGTCTGTGTTAATCCTGGTCCTGGCATTCTGTCACAATCCTCTGGTTTTAAACCCATTTGCAGGCAGGCAAGCGAAGCCAGTAGTTTAAATAAGAAGATTTATTTAAACGACAAAAACAAAACAAAAAGGCTGACGTGGCAGCAACACTTACTAACTGGATCATAGGAAGCAGACAGAACATCACCCGTGGACATCTCAATGCCAGGACATTAGATGGAGGCATACACCATGACTATGAAAACACAAACCCTGTAGAAGACAGAAACTGAGAGGAAGGACACAAGACACAACACAAGATGGGGCTAAACACCATAAAACAAAACCACAATCCCTACCCTGAAATTTGGTTTGGTTGTAACTGAGTACATTCGCCATCAAGTACTGAATCCAAATCAATAATAATAATGAATTTAATTTGTAACGCACTTTTCATTAACAAAAATCTCAAAGTGCTAAGGTGCAACTAAAATCAATGATCAAATAAAAACAAGTGATAAAATCAAGTAAAATCAATGATAAAATAAAAATCTGTAATAAAATCAACAAAAAACAATGATATCAACTAAAATCAGAGATAAAATCATGTGGAGGCAGAGTAGGCTTCCTTAAAAAGAAAGATCTTTGAGGCTTTTTTAAAGTCAACCAGTGACTGTGGAGCTCTCAGGTAGTCAGGGAGTTCCATAGGCGGGGGGCAGCCACACAGAATGCCCGGTCTCCCATGGTCCTTAATTTGGTTCGTGGAATGTGAAGGAGATTACTGTTCTGTGATCGAAGAGACCGGGTGGATGAATATGGTGCAAGAATGTCCTTTAGATAATCTGGTGAAGTTCCGTGTAAGCATTGGTGTGTAATGAGAGCAGTTTTGTACTGAATTCTGTAGGTGACAGGAAGCCAATGGAGGTTATGGAGAATGGGTGTAATATGTTCAAATTTATAAACTCTCAATAAAATCCTTGCTGCACTGTTTTGAATATATTGAAGCTTCTGAAGGTTTTTGACAGGGATTCCAATAAACAGGGAGTTGCAGTAGCTATCATAGCTTATAAGAAAAAAAAAAGTGACTATAACTCATAGTTTTTTTTTTGTTGCCATATTGATCTGAAATTGGACATGGTGGTAGCTGAGAGTGAACCCCAACATAGTACAGTACTGTAAAAACAAAATGTGTAAATGGCTGCCACGTGACAGTCCCCATCAAAGTTTCTCCAGGAACTTTCTAGTTATCAATCTTTTACTTGCATAAAAGACTGTTACTTGGCTACAGCAAACTGGTTGGTCCACTTAAGTTGTTTACTTGGTGGGGTAGCTTCAGTTTGCTTTGGACTGCTCTGACTGACGAAGCCCTCTGGAGTGAGGGTGAAACGTTTCTACTAAAAAGAAATTGTCCAGATGAACTGATTGAGAATGAGCGGATTTGATACCTGGACTATTGAGAATGAACTTTCTGGCTTTTACTTGCATGTTTTTGGACCACAGGAGGAAGCCAGAGAACTTTAAAAAGCTCTAAAAGACACACATGAAGAACATACAGGAAAACAACCCTGTGACATTTAAACTAGAAACAGAACTCTTAAGTGTTTATCTCACTGAAAATACTGTACTGAAAAAAGCAACAGATTGTGACACTGTAAATTTAGCTGCTATTGAGAACGCCTGAATATGAAGCATCTTTGTTTTTATCCGCTGGTGTTTCTTTGTCTCTTCTGGTGATTTTTTTCTATTTGGAAGTGGTTTGACTGAGCGGACAAACAGTTGAGCGACACCAGCACCGAGCCTTAACAAAGTCAGGTGTTTACTGCTTTAACACAAAGTCTGTCACAATTAGAGCATTTGATTGTGTAATTTATTGTATTGATAGTTTCTTTAATGGTGAAATTCAACATTAACAATAAGTGTTTGTTAGCTGGAGGGTTTATTTTCTGTTCAAACACAAAAACTTGGGAATCTGACATTTCTGCAGACCTACAGTCGCTGTAGATTTGATTTAATAGGCGAAAAATGTGGTGATCCACAAGGATAGATCCTCCCACTTGTTTTTTAAAATTACAGTATAAATTTAAAACAACAATAACAATAGCCCTGAGTATTTATTGTCTGATTTGGATGTATGAGTTAATGTACTGGTGTGCATTCATATTTTATTGTGTACTGTATTGTGATTTGACTTGTCTTAAAATATTTACAGTAAAGTTTAATATTTCACTTAAGTGTAAATACTAAACTTGTGATCTTTTAAATACTGGTACTGTAACTCGCGTTATGATTTCAGGCTATTGGTTAAAAAAATACATTCAACTTGTATGATACACACTTGTAACATTGTGAAATATCTGTATTTGTTGCCTGCACAAAGCTAGACTGATTTTTTTTTAACTGTGACCTTCATTCGGTCAGTACTGTATTAAGTTTTTATGAGTGGTAATACAATTTCACTGTTAAAAGAAAAAAAGAGGGGAATAATAAACCCAATATTTGCATTTACTTTATAGACCATGCCAGTCGTATTTTTTTTTTTTTTAAAGCCCAGCGTGCTCTGCTTGGTCACCTCCAGTGGCCTGTGATAGGGGATGTAAAGGTCATGGATGTTCCACGTAATGTCAAATGTTATAGAACCATGTGTGTGTGTGTTAGAGTTGTTTTGTCTTTGCAAAGTGGAGCCTGCACACCTGATAAACTTCAAGGCCCTAAGCTGGAAAGCAAAGTTGTCTTGACCTCGCTTCTGTCTGATATAAAGACACTTCCTTATCCTGCCTGTGAGCAGACTTTGAAGACAAAGCGCCATGTAACATCTTGATGCCTATATTTCAACGCTGCTCCTCTTGCAAGATTAAACATGGGCTAAAAAAGATCTTCTATTTGTGGCTATTTATTTAATTAGTTGATGATCATAGGATAATTAAATTACCCAACAGCCCGATCAGACAGATGCACTGGTTAACTGTATTTCAATAAGCCACCAAATTCAGAACAAGCAATCCAGATTTAACTTTTACATTCTTTTTGACAAGAAATAATGAATAGATATTGCAGAAAACACCTTTTTGTCACTTTGTGCCAGACTCTGGTGTTATCAGCACATGATGTACGGTAAATGTAAAACCTTTAACATCTAATTTGTTTAAAGGGTACCATTCACATATTTAACATAAAGGGTACCGGTACATTCACATATTTAACATCATATCCTCTTTCAAAACGTGAAATTCCTACAAAGACAACATCAGACGAACACACGACTTTATTGAGCGGCAGCGTTGAACAAAACACATCTAAGGTTTGAGAACAAAAGTGAGGAAAAATTTGTAAGTTTTGGCTGTTCAAACTGATTTTGTCTATTTTTTTTTTTTGGTGATTGAGGAAAAGATTAAAGCAGCCATGTTTAGGACATATTAAAGAAGCTGTCCTTGAAAAAAAAAAAAATCCTGTCAGTCAGGACAGGTCGCTGCGTTTTAGTTTAATTACCCACAAAAGATGACAGTAAAAGTTACGAAGGCAAAACATTTATCCACAGAGTTACTGTGTTTGAACTGAACTCAGAAAATATATAGTTTTCTCCAACATTTGATCAAAAAGGACCAGCCTCGACAGATGGCAAATTCACATTTTTTTTTTTTTTAAATAGCATGAATGTGGTGACCAATGACATTTTATTTGTAATTAATTAAAACTAAATATAAATGAATAACCTTAACGTAAAAGATGTGAAAGTGAAAACCTAAAGAGTTTCCTGAGATGTTAGAAGCACATGTCCTTACATTTCTACACTTGGGACTGTTGTCTCTTTGGCCCTCCTTTTAGCACCATGTTGGTGACGAGAACAGCCAAAACGCCAGAAACTGACAGCTGTTTTTCCACAGCTGGGATTAGTACCAACAGCAGGACGTAGTTCACAATACATAACAGACAAACACGTCAAACAGCTGATTTATACTGATGAAGCGCCGATAACAAGCAGCAAATGTTGTCAGTGGCTTCGTCTGTGTGCATCATCATCATAATAGTAATATTCATGAACATTCCCCAACAAAAAAACAAAACAAAATAAATAATATTGTATATAACATATTGCATTAAATCTGGGTAAGGTTTTACAACTTTAAGAGAAAAAATATTACTTTTATCTCGGTACAATTTATACACTCTTGCATTTCCCTTTTTTTAGTCTTCCTGTGCAAACAGTGTGATGCCTACAACAGACACACTTTGGTCTAAAACGTGCCTTTTTATCATCGGCTTCTTCTGAATGTTGAAAGAGTGCAGTAACTAGAAGGTTCCACCAGATGGGAACACAGGAGCATTTCAGGAGTGTGTTGGAAATCCTTGTTTTCATGTAGTTTTATACTTGTGTTTTACAAAAAAAACAAAAAAAAAGACAAAACTGCAACATACTAAAAGATTAGGTACTGCTACAAAAGACAATAATTAAAATAATCTAACAACACACAACAGAAAAATCTGTCTCCCAGTGTCTGTGTCCTGTAGGCACGAGCTAAAGCAGCTACTGGAGTGTCGTGGCTTGATTTGGAAGAAAATGACACAATCTGTGGAAAAGGTGGGACGTCTGCTGGGAGTTTTGGAGTGAGAACTACGAAGCAAGAGATTTTCGTTTGTCGTTATTTACTGTTGAGCTCCTGCTTTCTGAGCCGGCATCCCACAGCCGTGATGAGAGCGGCTCCTTTCCCGCTGCCGTCCTCCGACAGCAGGAAGTTGACGGTACACCGAGGAGCCAGTTCATCAACGGTCTGGTGCATGATCCCAGAAAAACTAGACAGAGAAGAGATTTGACATAATTTTACACAGAAATAAAATTAAAAAGCCATAATGGTAATATCTAATTTGGGTTAGTTACAGTATTTTTCACCCAATAAGTCGTAGGGTTTTTTTTGCATAATTTGCAAGCCCTGCGACTTATACACCGAAGTGATGTACTGTATTTATGATTTTCTTTCCCATATATAAAAATCTATTTTTGGCTGAGATATATGACTGTTTTTCATTCATTCTCAATGGAAATATTGGACACTACCATTTTCAGCCGCTAGATGGCAGTCGAGCAGTATGGCATGCTGTTGTATCATGTAATTGGTAAAAGTGGCTATTAATGACACAATAGACTATATGCCACGGGCTTCCGTTCCAGCACTCCCGCAGTCATTACCCAGACGGCGCACTTCCGGTTAGCGGGAAAGACGAACATAAATGACTAAATACAATTAATAAAACAAGTGCATACACACCAATAATAACTCTATACACATATAAAACCATATAAAATTATGGCGATGTTCCCCCTACGGATAGCCGAGATAAATCTTCGCCGAACCCCCCCCTCGGAACAGCTGTACCCACCGGTGGGCGGACACAACGATACTCACGTGTAGTGCCGATAGCGCGCAGCCGCTTCCCGTTTCGGGTCGTTGTCATGGTTTGCTACTAGGAGCTAACACTAACAACAACGGCAGTGGATGGGAACCGGAAGTGGCGGATGTGGGTTGCATTTTACCGGAAGTACGTCACGACCCCCCGTGGCATACAGTCTATTGGCTTGCAACAGCCTGCCACCATTGTCTGCCTGGAGCAACTGTCAGATCAGCTTCATTTCACTGCACCGCCCTGGAGAAATGCAGCTAATTTGACCATTGAAGTGCACTTATTAAGTAAAAGTTCAACTGTCTGAGACACACGTTTACTATAAAGTCGAGCCAACAAATAATTATTTTTAGGTGGTTATCTTGTTAAATTTCAAAGAAATGGACCAATTCGCCCTCTGCAAACAAATAATTGTTTTTAGGTGTTAATCTTGTTCAATTCTTGTTAAAGTCCTCGTGTGCACGCTCCCGCGACCGCCATTTGGCAGCCAATCGATTTTTGGCACAACAATGGCCCACATTTCCAAGTTTGGCTCACATTTCCGGGTTGTCAGCGGTGACACATAATAGATGCGACTTATACCGCAAAGCGACATATTTATTGATTTTTTCCAATTTATTACACATATTTGGACTGATGCGACTTATAGTGCAACGTTTACGGTGGAAAATACGGTAAACTTTAGTTTTAAATCAGACAGAATGTGGAAGAGTCAAAGTTGGAAACTTAACAATCGCGTATTTAACAGGTTGAACAGTTTAAATATTCACTCACACCACTAGTTTTTCTATTCTATTGTGCAGCTAATAACAGGACTCATGTTCAACAGTAACTTTGCGAAAACCTGACTTCACTTGACTGACTATGCCCCAATGTACATGCTAGTAGCACTTTGAGATTTTTGTTAATGAAAAGTGCGTTATAAATTAAATTCATTATTATTATTATTATTATTATTATTATTCACATGCCTGAAGCTTTTATGACCTATGGTGGGGTTATGTTTTTGCAGAGGTTTTCTTTCTGTCAAAATAATTGCACAAAATCTACAGAGATGATTTTTAGAAACCTTGGTGGAGCGGTAATACAGAGAAGTTTTCTGCATTCAGATTTAGTAGTGGATTTCTAACATCACGTCGAGACACATTTGCAGTATTCTTGCTAAATGACCTTTGTGGTAAAACCAAACAGAGAATGAGAAGATGTCTGGTCCTCCACCATTTCTGACAAATAAAGCGAAAAGACGAACCTTACAGAGACACGAGCAGATCATTTTTGACTGAAGACGGCAAAAGGTGCTCTAGCAACAAACATGTTCTTTGAACCTTAAAGTTTCCATTCCTTTTTGAAAGCTTATAAAGTAAAAAATTAAGAACCTGCTGAGAGTGAAAACGTCGGCACTTGCATGTGTATTCAGACAAATCCTCATAAGGGAATGTTCTGACAAAATCAAGACTTGACACTGACGGGAGGGGAAGAAAAGAAATTAAAGGCATGGCATTTTCTTAGAAGGAATGCGTATCACCTGCCGCCTTTCATGCCAGAGATTAAGATTAAGATAATCTTACGATGATAAGGGACAAAGATATGAGCATTTTGGTCAAACTTTGTAAACAATGTGCACATTCTCACGTGAGAACTCGTAAAACACGTTAGCTCTCAGAGACTGTGTCGTGAATTACTCTCAGCTACGACCGCAGCAAATTTTACCTCAATGTCTGTAAAGACTAAAACCAACAAAATTATTTTTGTGTTTGTTAATATTGATTAGATGTGGCGGCACCTCCTGAATAGTAGACTCCAAAATGTACATCCAACGCTTACTTTCAGTGAGTTTCATTAAACTCCTTTATTAGTAAGCTGTATTTTTGATGATTTGAACTTACTGGGGATGTAATTTGTACAGAGTTCCATCTACAGCCACGGTGACGTTCAGGTGGTCCAATCCACGGTTTTCTCTTATCTTATCCACGACAGCTGCCATTCCTGCGCCACACAGCTGAGCAGCACGACGTGCCACGGTTCCACACACCTAACAATGAAAACCTTATCAATATTGCAACAGCTAACAGATTGTACCACACAAAGTTAACAGAGGCAGAAGTTGGAAAATAAACACAAATCTATTGCAACTGAACAAACACTTTCTTCCCTTTCACAAGACACTGAAAAAGAGTTGTAACAGGACTCGCCACTGTTTCAGACGGAACTGTATTCATCGTGATTAGGCCTGTCGCGATAAACAATAAATCAATTAATCGCATGATAAATGAAAATTATCGAGCTCGTTTTCATTTATCGGCTTTATCGTTTCTTCGTGTCTCTCTTTCTACTGAAGACACTGGATGATTAAAAACCTCAACTACGGTGCTCTTCACTGACCCCTCCCTTTCTCTTTTCTCTTTAAAATCCATTTTAACCTTCCAAAATCTCGTTTTTGGAAGCAGCTAAGCTGAGAAGCTAAGCTACGAGCTAAGCTAACAGGCCGACCTCAGGAAAAAACCTCTGTCTTGTCGAAGCTCCAAAATTTACGGTTGAAACCCGTGCCTTCGTGTAAAAAGTTTTTCTCTGCAAAAAAAACAACAACTGAGAACTTGTTTACTGATTTTTTTATTAAAAGCTTTGTGTTAAAAATGGTATGCTAAATAGCCCAAACCACACTGAGCGTCTGCCATTTTGAGCACCGAAGAGAGACAGCCAGTGTCACGTCAAGGGGCTTCCCTCCCATTTGTCTTAAAAAGACACGCTGCTCGCTCCATTACTATCCATCCTTTGTTTCAAACTGTCTTACACTGCCATCCAGTGGTAAAAAAAAAGGTACTACACGCAAAACAAATGAACAAACATTTCTTCTTAAATTTGGCAATAATTACTAATTATCGTCAAATTTCAAACAATATTGGTTATCAAAATAATTTATGTGAAATTATTCACCGTGCAAAAATTGTCATCGTGGCAGGCCTAATCGTGAATTACATGTAGATCAGGGGTCTGCAACCTGCGGCTCTAGAGCCACATGCGGCTCTTTGGGCCCTCTGCAGCGGCTCTTTCACACTTTGACCAGAACTGACATAACTGACATAAAACTGAAATTTATTGGCTGTTATACAGTAAAAACAACAACAAAAAGGCTTTATAGTTTCATATTTCAGTTTTTTTCCCCTTTGGTCATCTCTTTTGCTAATGTGTGAATACTAGAACTACAGGTAGTCCCCGATTTACGAGCGCTCTGATCTACGAGGTTCCAGACTTACGAGCTGGCGAATTTTTGGAAAAAACGCAAAAAATACTGAGTTTTCATGTGTTTTTTCACCACAGTTCGTTAGCTAAACATGTGGACACACGTTTCCGATCATTTTTATGCACTCATAAGCAGTTTTTTGATGAAAAACGAGTGTTTGTAGTCGCGCTAGCGAAACCGTTCCAATTTACGAGCGAAATTCCGGACTTACGAGAGACATGGCAACCGTTCCGAAATACGAGATTTCCGGTTTACGAGCGCCTCGTTGTAACGGATCTCGCTCGTAAATCGGGGACTACCTGTAATGTAAAAAGCACAACATATTCATTTTAAGTTTATGCTTTATTCCTATACTTAATTATTTTGTCCACAATTTAAAAAAACAAAATAAAATCACAGGTCTGCATGTTTTAAAAATATATATAATTGGTAAAAAAATACATTTTTTCCCCCTCTTTTTACAAGAATCTGTTTTTTTGTTTGTTTTAACATCATTGAATGTTAGAAAAAAAATCATTAGATAGTTTTAGCTTTTTAATGTGTGGCCCCTACTGGTCACAAAAAACCCCTTCCAACAAAGCGGCCCATGTGCACCAATTAATAACTACCGTACAGTTGTAGCGGCTCTGGCCACGTTTAATTTAGTGAACGAAGGCGCAAAAATGGCTCTTTTGATCATAAAGGTTGCAGACCCCTGATGTAGATAGTAGCAGAACTCTAGCAAAAAGCTAAAAGCTGTAAAACAATAGCTAAAAGCTAAAGCTAAAAGTAGCAAAAGTTGAGCATGAACTTTGGTGCTTTGAACCACTTTGGCATGACTGTCTCAAAGGAGTTGACGAGGAAGAGGGCGAGCCCCAGAGGCCATCTTAGCACCAGCAAACTGTTTTTTCCCTTGTGGAGTACCGGTATGCAGTTTGTGGGAATCAGTTTTGGTTGGTGGCTTCTCAGATTGAAGAAGTCCTTTGGATGAAGGATGAAACGTCTCAGCAAAAAATTAACCGTCCAGATGACCTGACTGAACATTGTTGGATTTTATCCCTGAATTATTCATGAACTTTGGTAGCAAAAAGTTACCGGTAGTTAAAAGATAAAAGTAGCAAAATAGTAGCTAAAAGCTAAACATAAGTACAGCAAGTAAAAATAGAGCAATGTTTGTAAAGGATTTAAAAAAGGTCTTTTATTTATTTCTACGAGTCAAAATTTTGTAAATAAAGTTAAATATTTTTGAAAAGTATAAAAGTTACAAATCAACAAAAGCCATAGCACTCATCTCCAGAATGAGCTGAACAGTTTGACATATGAATGACTAAAACACACACAAAGCCTGTAGAAGCAGTAAGATTGCAAAAAAATGTGTGGAGGAATAAAAAGTCATGCAAACAGGACAAATGCTGAATCAGCAACACACAATTTAATTTGATAGGCCCACCAACGTCTGGCTCCCCTACCTCTTTCACAATGATACTGTCATCACAGGTGCTGTCCAGACCCAAGTGCTGCAGGATGGCTCTCACCTGCAGCAAAGCCAGTCTGTCACTGGAGAGAGAAACATGGGTTCAGGAGGTTCATTACTGACACCATTTAGGGGTTATTTCACAGAAACAACATTGCCCTTGTGTACAATTCCAATCTCTATATGCATTACGTAAAATTGATATATATATATACATATATATATACAATATATATATATATATATATATATATATATATATATATATATATATATATATATATATATATATATATATATATATATATAATATATATATATATATATATATATATATATATATATATATATATATATATATATATA
>JBBPBX010018663.1:0-45338 GCA_038048925.1 Garcialebias charrua | reverse complement strand
GTGCAAACATGTCCCCTCCTTTAGCGTACGAGCTAAAACAGCGTTCATCACACTGAAAAGGGTTGTAATGTTCACATTTCACATCTTTGGCAGCTTTTCTGCACACTGCGCTCTCAGAAGAAATATCCAATGTCATAAACGGGTTGGAATAATCTGTTTCAAACCCATAGTTTTACAGGAGCGGGCGGCGGCGTCCATCTTGAAGTTGTTAAACAGCAGGCTAGCAGGCTAATGCAGTCTCTCGGCTTTATTGCTAGCCGTTATTATCTCTCTCATTCAAAGCTCACCACTTGTCCAGCAAGGCGAAGAGGTCCCTTCGTGGTCGCCAGTGTTAACCTTTCCTGCTCAGTCTTTCATCCGTGGTCAAAAGACACAGGGGAGATCTTCCTCCAGGGCTGAAGTCTCTGCTTCAGGGTTAACTCCCTCACTTGCCTTGCACATAAACCACACGGTGGCTGAAGGTTAATCCTCTTGTTTTTAATAATAATTCTAGCCAACAGGTGCACAAACAGACTTTCTTACAGCCGCGTTTTACTTTGCTGTTGTAATGAAATAAGGTGGGGTAAGGTACTTACTGGGCCACCATTATTGTAGAGATATAGGACTTACTGGTCAGTTTACTGACTTACCTATATTTCTAGATGCGCAGGTCTGAGCAGACATTATCTGCACAAACTGCCACCAATTCGCGAGTTCTTCCTTTTTCCGATACTAAATTGCTTTTACTGTAATTAGGAAAAATGTAATTTCACGAGAGACTTCAACTTATGTTGGTCTACCAGAAAATAGACCTTTTATTGAAACTATCACAAAAATTACATTAAACATTTGTATCGATATTAGCTCTGATTTAATAACTACGTTGACAAGAATTCAAATTAAAACAAACAGACAATTAGGAACTTAAACTGTTGGTACATTTACTTGACAGATTAATAGCTTATGAAAAATAAGAAATAGGAGGAAGAAGATGAAAGCTAAGTTAACTGAAATTGATTATTTTGAAACAACCAGGGTGGCAAACTTTCCCATACAGGTTTCAGCTGGGCTTCTCACACGTTCAGGACACAATCAACGCCTCGTTACCTGTTGACGATACGTCTTGGAGATAAGAGTTGAAGTTTGTGGACATTAACGGACTGTGTTGTCCAGTTCACGTCCAGATGACCTCCGCGCGTGTGAGCTGATCAGACGAGCAAGAAGCGCGCTTCTCCCGGCAGGAATAGAGCCAGCTACTGGCTGGACTTTCAAAATAAACTTCCGAAAACAAATTCTTTCAGAAATGAGTGTTTGGAGGCACAGCAAGGCTTTGCCGTGACTTCAGCTGAGACGTGGGTCGATTTGACACAATGACCGGGCCGTCTCCAGCTTTCCCAGAGGAGAGAAGCAAGTTGTCAGTTAGTTCTCTCCAAAGCACTGAAGGGAAAAATGCAGGAAGTGCCCCTTTAAGAAGGGGGTGTGACTTAGTCACATACTTCCTGCTGATTGGCTGTCCATCACTAGAGAAGGAGTGACTTTGAAGGTCAGTTCGTCTGAGTGACAGGTAGGGTAGACAGTAAATAAAAGAACATACGTCAGCAGATGCAGGTGCATGTGAACAAGCCATGTACTTTGTTTTGAGAACAGATTCATTGTTTTTAGAAAGGACGGGAGACCGAAAGCAAGCTATGTCTAGCACTTTTCCTTCGTTCCAAAAACAGTTCAAACAAATACGAAGGATTGTTCATTCAACTTTAGACACTTATTCTGCATAGAGCAGACAGTTTAAAGCAAGATCATTCTGAGATGTTCTCTTAACTTTGGCATATTTAAAATATACCAGCTTAGTAAAATCATCATTAAATGACAAAAATATACTGTTGATCAATTCTGAATTAACACACATTAAAAAGAAAGTTCAATCTGATTAATTAGTGTCCATTAATTCATAATAATTGTAAAAATAGTGTCCTTGAGAGCTTCAAGAAAGTCTAAACACAGAGAGTTTCAGAGAGATGTGGAGAGGCCCACATCCCATACGGACATGAGGGTGCTATATCCTTACAGTCCCCCTTTTTGGAAATCATCGCCTGTCCTTGGAGATGAGTTCCAACACGAAAGGATACCACCGAATGTCTCTGACCTCTATGCAATCCAGCAAGTGGCAAAAAAAAGTCAAAAAAGTTCAAAATTATACTCCCATAATGTTTTTGGAAATTCCATACTGTTCGTAGGTAATCCCATTGCGGTAAGCTTTCAATCCTTTGGAAAACATAGTCTGTTAACCCATGGAAAACTGAGTCTGTGATCCCTTGGAAAACAAAGTCTTATAATCCACAACGGTAAATCCACAACGATGGGGGTTATTGATTTCATCAGCAAGAATGGTTTTTAATCAGCATGTAGAGGGGATCCCTCGATTGAAGCAGAGGAGGCGGGCCTTGGATGAAGGTTGAAGACCAACGTTGGATCAGCAGGTCCCCACATCGAAGGTTGCAGGCTGGATGGCTTCCAGTCGGTGCCACCCTGGTTCAATGTGTCATGCAATTATGTGGTTTTAGGTGGGCTTATGATTGGGATTCTACATTAAGCCTTACCTATATGCACCTGGTATGTAAGCTATCATGGATTAGATCAGCTACAATTACCAATTAAGGGGTGGATCAATGCTGTAAAAATCAGATATAGGGATCTATACCTATAGAAATGTGGAGGGCTTCTGTAACGAAGGCCTCTTCTTTCAAACTATTCCTCCATTCATTATTTAGTTTAGTTTAAACTAAAAAAAATGAAATCTAGTTTGGTCTAAATGTCTGTTGTCTTTTAGACGAACGACGCAAGATTTGGTAATCCCTAAAAATTTTGAAGTCTATGGCGAGACTCATCAAAATGAATAGATCTAGAATAGAAACGATCGAATCGGTTCTACCTAAATGATTGGGAGATCAGTGTAGATTATAGTACCTTAAGTAGTATTGATCTACAATGACTCTTCAAAGATTGAGATCTTTAACAAAATGAACAGCATGTTGGCATAGTTAAATCCATTTAAGTGGCGTAGTGGTAATGGCAGTCGTCCCCCGATCGGAAGGTTGGCGGTTCGAATCCCGGTTCCCCACACCATGTGTCGTTGTGTCCTTGGGCAAGACACTTAACCCCGAGTTGCTCCCGGTAGGACTGGAAAGCACCTTGCATGGTAGTCTGCCGCTACCGGTGTATGAATGTGTGTAGCATTCAATGTGTGTAGCGCTTTGAGATTTTCACTAATGAAAAGCGCGTTATAAATTGAATTCATTATTATTATTATTATTAAGTATTCAACTTATCAACAATCAAACCTCTTTTGGCTGGGAGTGTTCAGAAAACAATAACAACTTCAATAACACAAAAGTAGCAATTAAGCAACTAAAAACAACGTTTCACTACGTCAAACTCACTCTGGTCGTCAGATTCCAACGTGTCACACACAAGAAAAACAGTTCTTAGCTTTATAACCGATGTCAATTAAATCCTGCAGATTTAAACGGTTGTTAAGGTTAGTTTTTTGTTGTGGGTTTTATGCTTAGCGTTTCTAAGTTCTAGTTGGAACGGTTTCTTTTCGCAACTAGTATAGTTTAAACTGTTTAGTTTATTTACTATCCTGTGCTTGGACGACCTTGTTTTCCCATGAAGTCTTTGAGTTTGCGAGATCTTTGTCGTTTGTGGGGTTATTGAAATCTTTGTCCTTGACATGGGCATGGCCTAACATCACCCCCCTGTGGTCATGAGGGACCACGCGCACAGGTGTGGACGTCCGTCCATGGGCACGAGTTAGGATGCCATTGTTTAGTTTAAGCTGTTCGCGCAGTTTATTGGGAACCTTGTACAGGAACCTTATAGGTTTCGGCCAACGTATCTCTGTACGTTTACCTCTTTCTGCGTAATTCAGGTGTGTCACAACTGTCGGCGCCGTCGCAGGCGTGTCTCTGTCGTTGTGATGTATGTCTTCCCACTTCATGAATGAAGAGGTGCTCTTTGAGTCTGTAAGAACTATGTCATCTCTGAGTAGTTCTAGATTCAAATGCTCTTGAACCAAGGTTTCATCAAAGCTTGGCTGATGGCTGAATTATCTGTCCCAGAGGACAGTACAGCGTTCTCGGTGTGTGATCCTTGGATCTCTACACCGTCCTCTACCTGTGGTAGGAAGTGTGAGTCTGCCCCCCTTTTGTTTGAGGAGGGGTCCTCAAAATCAGTAACAATGAAGTCCAAGTGACTGTCAGAGTGTTGTAGACTGTCACTTTCTGGACTCAGATGTCCTTGAACCAAGACTTCACTGAAATCTTGGCTGTATGCCGAATTACCTGTCCCACAGGACAGTACAGCGTCATCGGTGTGGGACCCTTGGATCTCCACACCTTCCTCTACCGGTGGTAGGTAGTGTTCAGTGAGTGCTGAAGGTGTCAGCTCGCAGAGGAGGTTCTCGTGATGGGCCAGAGTCTGGTCCAACTGTTGAGTCTCCTCTGTCTCACCTGTATATGAAGGATCACTTACCGGGTTTGTGGTCTCGGTTGGGGAATCCTTTTTTACCTCAGCGGTACCTGCTGTTAGACAGTCAGTGTCCTGACCTTGGGGAGGTACCACGAATGGCAGTGGACTGCTCACTGTGGCCCACATTGTCTGATTGCCATAATTTATAATCGCTTCAAAGCGATTTATAAAATCTTGGCCAACCACAAATGGAGCCCGGAGTGAGTCAAGTTCAGACACATATACCGGGTGGTATAGTGACATCTCGCCAATCTGCATGTGAACCATGGCTATTAGGGTTGTTCTCGTCTTTGCGAGGCCCTGTTGCTCACCATAAGTGTATTTCACAAAGGGTATTTGCCTGTCAACATCGTTAGCGGCGGTCCTTAGCTCCTCAAACAGTTCGGCTGACATGGTAGACACGTCTGAGCCGCAAACCAGGAGTGCTTCTTGCGCGAGGACCCCTTCCAATGTGAGTGGCAGGTAAGCTCTCTTAGCTATCCCCCTTTTTATAAAGTTACACAGAAACCGTTCAGGTTTTTTCACACGTTTCTGTGTACGTGTGACTCTGTCTGTGTAATCATCGTCGCTGTCAGCATCATGATGGCAGTCTGCCTCATGACCTTCAGGATGTGGATTTTCAGCAATTTGTTTGCTGTCAGCATCTGGACTTTCAGGACGCTGATCATCAGCAAATTGTTTGCTGTCAGCGTCTTTGTCAATGCTGATGGTGTTGTCAACTGTGTGCACTGAGTTGTTGCAAAAGGCAGTGCTGCGTGTCGCTTCGTCAGGTTGAACAACGTTGTTTGTGTTATCATCAAGGACAACGTCACACGTTTTGTCAGCTTGGTCAACCACTGTAACATTTAAATCATTTGACAAACAACTCACAACCTCAGTCACGTCCTCGCGCGGAGGCGCTCTTTCCTTAATCTGGAGCTTGTGTGACTCATTGCATGTCTCGAACTGTGCAGCTTGAGGGGCAGGGGCAGGAGGGCCGCTTCTCGGGGGTACATGTCGGGACAGACCATTTTTCAAAGGGTCACGTTTCCCATGCAACCGCCTTCAAATCTCACCCACTGTGAGATCCATGAGAGAACTCTTTTGGGTCGATCCGGACCATCTGGGTTCATCTAGAGAGCGAACACCTACCTTGTGTGGTTCTCCGCTCATCTCAGGGTTTTCAACCTGAGGGGCGGGGGAAGCAGGACTCCCAGTGAACCGATCAGAGTCACTGTTCCAGCTGGACACCATCTGTGGTTTGTTATCATGAAAAACCTGTTTACTTTCGCACTCTGTAGGAGAGGGAACCTCTTCTATTTCCTGCGAGTGGGATGTGACCTTTTGACCTGGGCACACCACTGAGGGTGTTTTTCGTCGTTCGAGCATGTCAAAAAATTCCATAGCACATTGTTTAATTTCTGCCATGGTACTCTCTTTGCAATTAACATGGAAGCGAACACATTTCTTCTGGAAAGGCATGAGATTCTTAATGAAAAGACCTTTAAACTCCTCCTCCTCCTCCAGTCCAGGGACAGTTTTGCCACCGGAGTAGACAGACATCAGCCTGTCGCAGAACGACAGGGGACTTTCCCACTTATCCTGACAGACGTCCACCGCAGCTAAGTAATTAGCATACGCTGAAGCAGATGTCCATCTACGTGCGATAAAAGAGGAGGCCCTATCAGTTGATGCACCTGTTTGAACGTCCATCTTTGTACTGATTTTCTGTGAAAAATCAAGTAAAATGGCCTTATTTCACAGTGTGCAGTCTCACCATGTGATGCCTTCGGCAGTCAACATGGAGTCCAAGATGTGAAATCAAATAAAAATCAGTGATTTTTATTAATTTGTCGACCTGTGACAAGGTCAAACAAAATCGGCTGTCGTGGTATCAGGAGCCTCGCTTTTCCCTCTGGCTCTCTGAGTCTTTTAACATCAAACTGACCCGTTTTTCGAATCGGACTAAAGTTTGGTCCATCTTCCTACCGAATTACGGTGTTAGTGACTCAGGGAGCCGCACGGGATCGTACAATTTTTTTATTTCGGTCCTGGACCGGCTGTTGCAACCACCGGTCACTCTGGGCGCTTCCTGCCGGCCAGGTGAGTCGTCGAGCTGGGAGACTACCCCACGTAGCCTCGGTGTTTTGTTTTTTTCCCCCTCCTCCCTTTTTGGACCCTTTCTGAACTGTGGTTCTACCTGGTTTCAAACAAGAATCGCACGGAAGGAATTTCACTGATTTTTTCTGCTGCCTTTTGTCTGAATGACCTCGTGGTTGGGGGGGGGAGTGTACCTGGCCGAACCTGGACCAGAACCAAAACCGAGTTGGCTGTGGGGGACTTTGTTTGCATTAAAGCCGTTCTCAGCTGTGACCCGTTACCCAAACAGGAGGGTCTGTACATCTCCGTGGTATCACGGTGGGAGCCGCGCTCTGTGCTCAGCTGAGAGACGTGCGGCTGCACGCGGCTGCTTTGAAGTGCCTGATCTGAATGGGAGCAGGACTGAACCGAGCTGAGGATCAATTTGAAGCTGAAGGCTTCACCTCCTCCATTGAGACTTGCTGTTTTTTCATTCTTTTTTCATTTTTATTCTTGGAGGTGGCTTTTTTGGGCTGATAAGGAAACAGTCACATAATAAATATCTTACCTGGTGTAGATAACTGTTTAAAGAGCCTCATTTGGAGAAAACAGTAATTTTCTTTGAAAACATTCAACTGGCTCAGACAGCAGAGAGGTCGTGAAGCAGCGTGACGTGATGTGAGGCGCAGAAGATCAGGATCATCATTGTTTCGGTGCCTATTTCATACTGCTGTGAGCTGTTTGTTGATCAGACGAGCAGAGAGTGAAGCGCGGAGGATCATCATTGGTGCTGTTTCACACTGTTGTGAGCTGTTTGTGGATCAGACGAGCAGAGAGTGAAGCGCGGAGGATCATCATTGGTGCTGTTTCACACTGTTGTGAGCTGTTTGTGGATCAGACGAGCAGAGAGTGAAGCGCGGAGGATCATCATTGGTGCTGTTTCACACTGTTGTGAGCTGTTTGTGGATCAGACGAGCAGAGAGTGAAGCGCGGAGGATCATCATTGGTGCTGTTTCACACTGTTGTGAGCTGTTTGTGGATCAGACGAGCAGAGAGTGAAGCGCGGAGGAACTGGATCATCATTGGTGCTGTTTCACACTGTTGTGAGCTGTTTGTGGATCAGACGAGCAGAGAGTGAAGCGCGGAGGATCATCATTGGTGCTGTTTCACACTGTTGTGAGCTGTTTGTGGATCAGACGAGCAGAGAGTGAAGCGCGGTGGAACTGGATCATCATTGGTGCCTGTTTCACACTGTTGTGAGCTGTTTCTGGATCAGACGAGCAGAGTGTGACGTGTATCGCTGCGTATCAGGAGCTGCGTTGTTGGTGCTGTTCACGCTGTTGTCCCTTCCCTTTATTGACTTGAAACAGGCTTCAACCATGCCCTTAACCTCAGGAGGCCTTTCTGGCAGCTCACTCTGCTGTTTGCTACATATTGTTTGTTTCTTTCCGTTGATTCTGGATCCAGCTTGTGTTCACCATGGCCACCATGGCCACATCAATTCATATTCTCAAGGAGGCTGGATCCCCCCACATTCCTCCACAAATTTCTCCACAACGGAATTGTTTGACCACCTAATTTGTGACGCTTTATGGTCTGAGACTTTTCTGCATCATTCATATTACTGTCATTATTTTCAGTTCTCAGACTACCTGGAATCACTGAATCTTATCAACACATCAGGGACTGCCCATCACTGCAGCTTTCATTGTTTTTGGGTTCTGAATGATTGTGTCTTCATTAATGTTTCACATGGTTCAATTATGGGGGAAAAATGTCACACTGTTAACTCCTGTAATTACACATCAGTGACAAAGAAGTCAGGTAAATGTCTGATATTATTGTTGTTAATGATCTCAGGGATTCAGCCCAACCCAGGGCCAATTACTAACTACTGTACACCTAATGAGTTTAAAAATATTTCAGGTCTCCGTTTTCTGCATGTAAACGCTCGTAGCCTTCTACAAAAACTTGATGAACTGAAAATCCTAATCACTTCTTCTGGGGCAGATGTGATCGTTATCTCTGAAACTTGGCTAAAAAAATCTGTTTCGAAAAATGACTTGGCAATCAATGAATTTAAGATCTATCGTTGTGATCGTAATAAAAAGGGAGGTGGAGTCGCTATTTACATCAGAGACTCTTTGGCTGCCACGATTGCGTCTAAAAAAACAATCGCAAACCAGTTTGAGGCTTTAGCTGTGAACATCAGTTTGAAAGGAGGTCAGCCCTTAACTGTTGTAGGTTGTTATCGTCCCCCCTCCGCAACACCTGAAGCTCTATCCTCCCTGACTGAATTCATAGGAAATTTAAAACACAATGAGATTGTTATGGCAGGAGATTTCAACATTGACTGGAATAAGTCGACCCCCCTCTGTGATAAATTCAGGGAATGTTGCCTATCTCTCAATCTAACACAACTTATCGATTCTCCCACCAGACCAAACTTAAAATGTCCCGAAAAATCTTCCACCTTAGATCTGTTTTTCACAAATGCACCTCACAAATTTCCTGGTATAGGTGTATTTGCTAACGTTTTGAGTGATCATTCCGTAATAGCAGCTCTTAGATCTACTAAACTTCCACCTGCTAAGCCCAGAATAATCCAAAAAAGGGATTTGAAACGTTTCTGTGAACAGTCATTCCTTTGGGATCTATCCCACTTTGATTGGCAACATATCCTACAAATCAATGACGTGAACACCGCTTGGAACTATTTTCATGGTAGTTTCATTTACTTTGTAAACAAACACGCTCCTTTCCGGCAGTTCAGGATAAAGGGCCGTGACAGCCCCTGGTTTACTCCTGAACTAGCTGATCTCCTGCACTGGAGAGATCATCTTTGGGCAGCAGCAAGAAAATCACACTCAGACACTGATTGGTTGAAATTTCGGCAGCTAAGGAATAAATGCACAACTGCCATTAAAGCTGCAAAACGTAACTACTTCTTATCTCAGACCTCCAAAAATCTAAACGATCCTAAAAAATTCTGGAAAACCATTAAATCTCTCTCAGGCACCCCCCAATCATCTGACCTCCCATCACAATTTCTTGTTGACTCTGTTCCTGTGTCAAATAAGCACGAGATCCTGAACTGTTTCAATAAACATTTTGTTGCTTCTAGTTCTTTATTTGATACAGTTACAAACGGAAAATTGGCCACTTTATCTAATAATCAAACTTCAACAAATCAAATCCCTCCTACAAGCCAACCATCTGTTAATCACACCTTCTCTTTTTCTCCATTCTCAGTCAGTGAGGTAAATAAACTGTTAAATGATCTTGATCCTAAAAAATCTGCAGGTCCAGATGAACTTCCACCTTATTTCTTAAGGCTGGCTGCTCATATCATCACAGTCCCTGTGACCCACATCTTTAATCTATCCATAAGCCAAAACACCATTCCGGATGCTTGGAAAACAGCCTTTGTTCTTCCTTTGCTGAAGGGAGGTGACCCCACCTCACTGAACAATTATCGACCGATCTCTAAACTCTGCATCTTAGCCAAGGTTCTAGAAAAACTGATAAACTCTCAGATCAAAAATTATCTGGACTCATTTAACATCTTACCTCTCCATCAATCTGGTTTCAGGAAAAAACACAGCACAACAACTGCTTCTCTGAAGGTTCTGAATGATGTTGTTGAAGCATTGGATGCTAAGGACTATTGTGCTGCACTTTTCTTAGACCTGTCCAAAGCTTTTGACACTGTGGATCATAACATCCTGTGTCATAAGCTCTTAGAAATCGGTTTCTCTGATCACACCATCGGTTGGTTTTCTAACTATCTTTCCAATCGGAGGCAATGTGTTCAACATAACGGTACTTCTTCCAGCTATTTAACAGTTAAAAATGGTGTACCACAAGGCTCAGTTTTAGGACCAACTCTCTTTACAATCTACATAGCTAATGTAGGTCACTGCATCCCTGATGCATCCTTACATTTCTATGCTGATGATACAGTTGTTTATTGCCGAGCTAAAACAGTAGCTAAGGCTTTCCAGTTACTACAATCCGCTTTTGACATCATCCAGTCAGATTTGTTCCGTCTCAAACTTGTCCTAAATGCTGATAAAACAAAAGGGATGTTTTTTTCAAATAGGAAGGCGGTTCCAGCAGATCCTCCTCTGATTTTTTCTTCAAATGGTGTCCCTATTGAGTTTGTTGATTCCTATAAATATCTGGGTATCCTGATCGATTCACATCTCTCTTTTAAACTCCACGTGGAAAACCTAGTGAAGAAATTGAAAGTTAAACTGGGTTTCTTTTTCAGAAACAGATCCTGTCTATCACTGAATGTCAGGAAACGCCTTGTGTCTGTGACTTTCCTTCCCTCCATTGATTACGGTGACATTCTCTACATGAATGCTCCTAAAAGCACCCTGCAGATGTTGGATGTGGTCTATCATGGTGCACTAAGATTCATAACTGGTTGTGATTATCGTACCCACCACTGCACCCTGTATTCACTGGTTAACTGGACATCATTAACCTCACGCAGACTCTTCCACTGGTACATTTTCATCTTTAAATCACTTCTTGGTCTGCTGCCCTCATACATCTCCTCCTACATGTCTTTGCGTGAGTGCAGCTACAGTGTGCGCTCTCAGGACATGATTACCTGCAGTGTTCCGTCAGTGAGGACTGAACTTGGAAAAAGGGCCTTCTCCTACTCTGCTCCTGCTTCATGGAATATCTTACAAAAAGATCTGAAGCTCTCGGCCCTGACCTCCCTAAATGGTTTTCAGAATCTGTTGGAATCCTGGCAAAAACCAATGCAGATTTGTTCCTGTCTTTGATTTTATACGTCTACCTTATAATGTTTTGCTAGTTTTTTGATACTTTGTTAAAAAAAAAAAAAAAAATCTTTTTTTTTTTTTCTCTCTTTTTGTTTTCTATTGTTTATTGTTTGTTTGTTTATTGTTTAATGAAATTCTATCACTGCTGTTCATTGTTCTTTAGTTTTAGCAGGTCGCTTTCGTAAATGAGCCCATGAGGTTCAAAAGATTTACCTGACTAAATAAAGGTTGAATGAATGTGCAAAGGCCGCCATCTTATCTGGAAATTTGTGAAACACAAATCAAATGAAGCCACCGTAGAGAGCAAGGCCAACCAGCATGTTATTCTAAATAAACATGTATCTAAAATAAATAGGAGGGCCTGTGTGCAGCTTGTTTTGCACAGAATTGATGATAAAAGTGTCAAGTTTTATCAAAAAGCAGACAAGTCTGTATTACTTCTGTGTAACTGTTCTGCCATCAACATTTGATTATATGTGAAAATCAAATGAAAGGATGCTGTGAGTACAATATTTCAAAATGTTTCCCGTTGAAAACAGGAACATTCAACATGTACAAATTACAGGAAGACTGCGTCTTCTAAAGTAACCAGCAGGGGGCACAGCGCTGGAAATGAGTTCATCACAGCGACTGTAATTTCTCTATCTGACCGCTATAGAGGCGCTGTTATCACCTGTGAGCGCAGCCGTGAGCTGCCAAACATTCACAGACGTCTAACAACGGGTCAAAAGCATCAACCAGAAATATCCAGAGCTTTGACGTGACAAAACTCTCGAACCCCAGCCTCACAAAATAGGAAACGATGTGAGAAACATTGGTTGAACTGTGAAATCTTTTAAACTGCGTTTAAAAGAAATAAAGTCGGACCCATAAAGGAGCTGCAGCTCCCGGCGTCACGTGACCTGGTCACATGGCGATCGGCAGTTTCAGAGCAACAGACTCAATCCACCCATCAAAATCCCAAAAACACTGCGATGAAACAGTCTTTTCAGAGATAGTAACGGACAAACAAGCATGAAACTTGTCTGGGACAAGCAGCTGAAGTGAAAGTTGACGAGGAGTGAGCGCTCCTCACCCCCCAAGCGTCAACACATACAGCGTAATCGACCAATCACAGCGAAGACAGAACTGTAGTTCTAAAACCCAAGTGTTCATGGGAAACTGTGTCTTCCAAACCTAATGCCACCCACGTGTGACGCGCCGTTCGAGCGGTGCGGTGTGTTCACGGACCTATGGTCGGTCGAACAAAAGTGTGGAACGGACTTTTCAACGTTCTAAAACAGTCATAAATATCGCAAAACACTTTATCTTTAACGATATCACGTGCATAGAACCCAAACAAAACAGATAAACTGTCAGAAATGTGTGCAAAAATGAATCTGACAACCAGCAGTCTACAGAAACCAACGTTCTTGAACACAACACACAATGGACCAATCACAGCGCTTTAAGCAGCCATTTTGTCTCTCTGTACCGCTTTTAGCTTTAGCTCGACCCAAGGTTCTAGACCCACTATCACAAAATAAACGTATTTTTACACCGCAGAAAATTCTGTAAATGAGCTCAAACACATCCAGGCTAACTCCCACGCCCCCCAAAGAAGGTAGCACGCTAACTGTGTACAACAACGGACTTTACGTCCAACGGAACCGGATCTCGTCCGGTCCAAAAGCGGAGTGGGTTTCACCCAAACCTCGGCAAACACGTTGTAACAGATTAGGTAAAATGGAGCAGCAGAATAATGTGTGAAACAGACTTTCAACAGCAACCCGCAGATGTAATAAAATGAAGCAGAGGTGACACGGCGGTCACAACAATGAAAAATGCATGCAGCCACGCGACACGTAATGAAACGTCTCACAACCACAACCATCCATTCATCAGCAGCTTCCAGCATACGTTCAAAAGTGAAAGAAAGAATAATTCTAACGGGAAACGCACCAGACAATGCCACGATTAGCAATCTCTGAGACACTCACCAGCCAAAACTATTCTATAAGTCCACAACAGGATGCAAACTATACAATAAGCTACACAAAACAACTTAATAATCGTTCTAGGAACTCGGACGGGCCACCAGTTTGTAATAAATAAGGTGGGGTAAGGTATTTAAACACTTACTGGGCCACCATTATTGTAGAGATATAGGACTTACTGGTCAGTTTACTGACTTACCTATATTTCTAGATGAGCAGGTCTGAGCAGACATTATCTGCACAAACTGCCACCAATTCGCGAGTTCTTCCTTTTTCCGATACTAAATTGCTTTTACTGTAATTAGGAAAAATGTAATTTCACGAGAGACTTCAACTTATGTTGGTCTACCAGAAAATAGACCTTTTATTGAAACTATCACAAAAATTACATTAAACATTTGTATCGATATTAGCTCTGATTTAATAACTACGTTGACAAGAATTCAAATTAAAACAAACAGACAATTAGGAACTTAAACTGTTGGTACATTTACTTGACAGATTAATAGCTTATGAAAAATAAGAAATAGGAGGAAGAAGATGAAAGCTAAGTTAACTGAAATTGATTATTTTGAAACAACCAGGGTGGCAAACTTTCCCATACAGGTTTCAGCTGGGCTTCTCACACGTTCAGGACACAATCAACGCCTCGTTACCTGTTGACGATACGTCTTGGAGATAAGAGTTGAAGTTTGTGGACATTAACGGACTGTGTTGTCCAGTTCACGTCCAGATGACCTCCGCGCGTGTGAGCTGATCAGACGAGCAAGAAGCGCGCTTCTCCCGGCAGGAATAGAGCCAGCTACTGGCTGGACTTTCAAAATAAACTTCCGAAAACAAATTCTTTCAGAAATGAGTGTTTGGAGGCACAGCAAGGCTTTGCCGTGACTTCAGCTGAGACGTGGGTCGATTTGACACAATGACCGGGCCGTCTCCAGCTTTCCCAGAGGAGAGAAGCAAGTTGTCAGTTAGTTCTCTCCAAAGCACTGAAGGGAAAAATGCAGGAAGTGCCCCTTTAAGAAGGGGGTGTGACTTAGTCACATACTTCCTGCTGATTGGCTGTCCATCACTAGAGAAGGAGTGACTTTGAAGGTCAGTTCGTCTGAGTGACAGGTAGGGTAGACAGTAAATAAAAGAACATACGTCAGCAGATGCAGGTGCATGTGAACAAGCCATGTACTTTGTTTTGAGAACAGATTCATTGTTTTTAGAAAGGACGGGAGACCGAAAGCAAGCTATGTCTAGCACTTTTCCTTCGTTCCAAAAACAGTTCAAACAAATACGAAGGATTGTTCATTCAACTTTAGACACTTATTCTGCATAGAGCAGACAGTTTAAAGCAAGATCATTCTGAGATGTTCTCTTAACTTTGGCATATTTAAAATATACCAGCTTAGTAAAATCATCATTAAATGACAAAAATATACTGTTGATCAATTCTGAATTAACACACATTAAAAAGAAAGTTCAATCTGATTAATTAGTGTCCATTAATTCATAATAATTGTAAAAATAGTGTCCTTGAGAGCTTCAAGAAAGTCTAAACACAGAGAGTTTCAGAGAGATGTGGAGAGGCCCACATCTCATACGGACATGAGGGTGCTATATCCCTACACTGTTTACTTTTCTCCACACACACACACCGTCGCGTCTTGCTCTCATCAACACGTGCAGAACATGAGCACGTAGCGCCCTCTTCTGGCCGGCGGATGGCCGACACACATCTCACCCTCCCACACACACACATACCACTCACTGAGCCATTCATCACATGCAGTGGAGGCACTTTCTGCAACACCCGGAAGATGTCAAGATTCTATAGGTAGTCAACAGATTTAATGAAAAGTAACTAAAATACATAAAACTAACGACTCACCGTCGAATGGTCGACACAAAACACACAATAAAATCCTCCGGCCGCGTTAATTTGGCTTGAAACAGCGGGGTTCTCTGCGGATTTATCCAAGTACCCAGCACAAACAGCTAGCCACAGAATTAGCCCCTGAGTTCACCTCTGACCCGGAAGATGTCAAGATGGAATAGTCCATTTTTAGTAGGGGGATAAAGAAATCGACCGTTTTTTTTATTGCGTATTTAATGATCGTTTTCATCGTAACTATAATTATTTTTATGTTAAATGTACATTAACAAGCAGGATCAATGTTAGGGATGTAGGTGACTGGCCGGGACGCGGCGGGGCCCCATGCTGATTGGGATCCCCAGGCAACGGCATCATTTACCTACATGGTAGATCCGAGTCTGTTCTCCGCTCTGCTCCCCCTCCAACCCTCCCTCCTCTCTGCTCTTTACGGTGGGGAAAAAGGTAAAACTAGCAGCAACAGAGCCAGAATAAGAGCCTCTAAATAAGTTTATTGGTTTTTACTGATAGATAATTAGTTATTAGCGGTACTGCATTTTAAATAAAAATAGCACAAATCCGCTTATGAATTATAAAAGTTAGTCAAACCACAAAAACGCTGACAAAAAGTTTAGGTCCACTGTAAGCGGATTAGCGCTCTCTAGCGTTCATATGCCCACCACTGGTCATCTGTTATGATTATAACTCGAAACGGTTTCATTTAGATTAACATTTTAATCAGTGAATTGCAATTTTACAGTAGTAGTCAGGCTACAAGCACAATCAACTCTGTTATCCAGGTACAGTACTGTACTTTGTTGCTATATTAAAAAAAAAACACAAATAGAACAATTATATTATAATGTGCAGAAATGAAGACTTCATCCCAGATCTAAGGTAAGCTGGAGCAGATACTGCTGGCATGGAGGCAAGGTGGATAATTCTCATGCACATAACATCAGAAATAGCTTTATAAAAAGTTTTTTTTTTTTACATGTGTAACATTATAAAACACTGTTGACATGGCTATATTGATCATTGTATTGCATAGACATTTATTTTCTAACAAATGTGTTTACAGTCTCGTTTCACTGTAATGATAAATGTATCTGCCACGTCTAAAAATGCTTTGATAAAACGCAGTCAGTGAAATACAGGTGGTCCCCGACTTACGAGCGCCCTGACCTACGAGCGTTCGACTTTACGAGATTATCATAATTAATAAAAATATGAAAAAAAAATAATTATTTTTTTGGGGGGGGTTTAAATGTTCTTAATTTCATGTGTACAGCACTTTGTTGCAGCTGTGAATGTTTTAAATGGCTTTATAAATACGTAAAGTATCATTATTATCATTTTTTTTAAATAATTTCGTGCTTTTTTGAACAACTTCCTGCGGGAACCAGGAACCGGAAATACCGCCTCCGCCATTTTACATTCATTAGTTCCAGTCTCGGCAGTCGGCTTTTGGAGGACTGTTTCTCCCATAAGAGCATGCCTCATACGGATAAATTAACTGGAAACACTCCCTGAACTCTGTGAATGTCTCAGGACTGGAGCAGCAGCCGCGATCGCTCCGCCGAGCGCTCCCACAGCGCCGCGCGAGACCAGCAGCTCATGGTATGAGCTAAGGCTAACATGCTAAACCGGACCCCACCAGAGCTGTTGCTTCGACAGCCGGCTTTGTGCGATCAGAGGTCCCTGGAGCTCGCCTCGATGTCGGACTGGAAGCCGAAGACATCGGGGGACAACGAGCTAACTTGGAATAACAAAGCCGACAGCATTTTTGGAGATGCAGATAAACCGGACTGCCCGGAGCTGCGGATTCGGGGGGGCTAATGCTAACAGATGCATCTGAAGGCGGCGCAAGCAGACGGCTTTCGGTAAGTTATTAAAACTTTTTCTGTATGAAGTTAGGATACTAACAGTCCTTTCTGTCTGGACTAGACAGTTGCACTGCACTTTGACTGCACATAGAGCGCGCGGAGGGGGGGGGCGAGAGACGACGTGTCTGTCGTGTGAAAACAAAAGGCAGGTATGTGTTTATAGATGAATGTGTGGTGTAATGTGCTAGCTAACTGCTTGTAAATAAAGTGTTGTGCATGTTTAAGGATCAGTATGTACGCTTGTACAGTCTCATGTTGATAAACGGGTGTGCGCCGCAGCGCTAGCGTCTTTTTTCTATTTGCGAGCAAAGTTCCGGTTTTACGAGATAGCCACTGTGGGCCGTTCCGCGGTACGAATTTTCGGTTTACGAGCAACTCATAAGTACGGAACTCGCTCGTAAGTCGGGGACCACCTGTAATCAGTAATCAGTTTGTTGCTGCTCATTACTGAAAGACGCCGGACAAAGTAAGAAAAGTCGAATTTTGTTGCGCCATAAGCTGCTCAAACTGACTGACAGCGACGAGCTGTTTGGAACAATTGAGAGCTGCGTGAACCACGTGACCGCCTATCGGCGAGTACAAAGCGTGTCACAACTCTCTCTCTATATGGCTCTGGTGTGAACTATCATGTGTGTGTTTAAATTTGACTTCTGTCCAAACCTTTGTCCACAAAGATCACACACAAATGGTTTCTGTCCTGTGTGAACTATCATGTGTTTGTTTAAATTTGACTTCTGTCCAAACCTTTGTCCACAAAGATCACAAACAAATGGTTTCTGTCCTGTGTGAACTATCATGTGTTTGTTTAAGTTTGACTGCTGTCCAAACCTTTGTCCACAAAGATCACAAACATATGGTTTCTGTCCTGTGTGAACTATCATGTGTTTGTTTAAGTTTGACTTCCGTCCAAACTTTTGTCCACAAAGATCACAAACAAATGGTTTCTGTCCTGTGTGAACTATCATGTGAGAGTTTAAAGTCGACTTCTGTCCAAACCTTTGTCCACAAAGATCACAAACAAATTTTTTCTGTCCTGTGTGAACGATCATGTGTGAGTTTAAAGCTGACTTGTATCCAAACCTTTGTCCACAAAGATCACAAACAAATGCTTTCTGTCCTGTGTGAACTATCATGTGTGTGTTTAAAGCTGACTTGTATCCAAACCCTTGTCCACAAAGATCACAAGCAAATGCTTTCTGTCCTGTGTGAACTATCATGTGTGAGTTTAAAGCTGACTTGTATCCAAACCTTTGTCCACAAAGATCACAAACAAATGCTTTCTGTCCTGTGTGAACTATCATGTGTGTGTTTAAAGCTGACTTACATCCAAACCTTTTTCCACAAAGATCACAAACAAATGCTTTCTGTCCTGTGT
Source organism: Garcialebias charrua (assembly GCA_038048925.1). Classification (NCBI taxonomy): domain Eukaryota; kingdom Metazoa; phylum Chordata; class Actinopteri; order Cyprinodontiformes; family Rivulidae; genus Garcialebias; species Garcialebias charrua. The sequence continues at coordinate 26,880 of JBBPBX010018663.1, read as the reverse complement.
GAACTATCATGTGTGTGTTTAAAATTGACTTCCATCCAAACCTTTTTCCACAAAGATCACAAACAAATGCTTTCTGTCCTGTGTGAACCATCATGTGTGTGTTTAGATTATCCTTTCTGTTAAATCTTTTTCCACATACTTTACAACTAAACCGTTTCTGTCCTGTGTGAACTATCATGTGTTTGTTTAAAGACGACTTATATCCAAAGCGTTGACCACAAAGATCACAAACAAACGCTTTCTGTCTTGTGTGAACTATCATGTGTGTGTTTAAAGCTGATTTACATCCAAACCTTAGTCCACAAAGATCACAAACACATGCTTTCTGTCCTGTGTGAACTATCATGTGTGTGTTTAAAGCTGACTTACATCCAAACCTTTGTCCACAAACATCACAAACACATGCTTTCTGTCCTGGTTGAACTATCATGTGTGTGTTTAAAGCTGACTTACATCCAAACCTTTGTCCACAAAGATCACAAGCAAATGGTTTCTGTCCTGTGTGAACTATCATGTGTGTGTTTAAATTTGACTTCCGTCCAAACCTTTGTCCACAAAGATCACAAGCAAATGGTTTTTGTCCTGTGTGAACTATCATGTGTGTGTTTAAATTTGACTTCCGTCCAAACCTTTGTCCACAAAGATCACAAACAAATGCTTTCTGTCCTGTGTGAACTATCATGTGTTTGTTTAGATCACCCTTTCTGTTAAATCTTTTTCCACAGTCTTTACAACTAAATGAGGTCTGTCTTGACTGTCTTTTCTCGACTGAGCCTCCAGTTTTCTTCACTTCAACACATTCCTTGACAACCAAACAACTTGAAGACATCACTGACTGACTTGTCTTGTGAAATTGTTTCCCATGCTCAGTGAAGCTGCAAGATTTGTTGACAGTGTTTACGCCTGACTCAGGAGCTCTGCTCTTCTTCCAGTCTTTGTCACCGTCTTCAGGTTCTGACCCAGAGTCTGATAAGTCTTTTAGCTGAGAGTCAGAGTCATTCACATCATCACCTTCATCATCCTCACTGACTTCAGTCTCTGAAGAGCTGCAATCATCTCCATAAGTATTTAGATCTGGGTTCCTGGTAGTCTCTGCTCCTCCACAGTCCTCTCCACCAGTTGATGCTTTCATCTGGTCAGCTGAACTGCTGGTTGGAAGATCTTCCTCTTTTACTTGGTGCTGATGAAGCTGTAAAAATAGACGTTTCTCTTCATCTTCCTCACTCTTCAAAGGAACAGCAGTGAATGCAAACCCGGGGTCATCAGTCTCTGTTTTCACACAAAACTGCTCTCCCTCTTGACTGGTCCACAGTTCCTCATCTTCCTCCTTTATGTTGAGGGTCTCTGGATCCTGTTGATCCATCCCAAGCATCTGTACTTCAGGAGCTTCTTTAATCAGAACCATCTGCTGAACATCTGCAGGGACCACAGAAAACGTGAACATCAGGCACAATTATAACTTTAAATTCACACATACAGCGATGCTTGAAAGTTTGTGAAGCCTTTAAAACTTTATAAATTTCTGCATAAAAATGACCTAAAACATCATCAGATTTTCACACAAGTCCTAAAAGTAGATAAAGAGAACCCAGTTAAACAAATGAGACAAAATATTATACTTGGTCATTTATCGAGGAAAATGACCCAATATTACATGATTTTTCCTGAGATTTGTCAAGCTGTTTTATAAGTAATGCACAAACATAAATTAAATATTGACGAGAGCATGTAGTGTTCACATTAACTAAGTTTGAATTTATATCCATCCATAGCCATTGTGAGACAAACTGCCTCAATTGTACTCGTCAATGTCTGAAAGTTAACTAACAACTTGTAATTGTTACCAATAAAAACAACTGATTTTGTTTATTTATAACAAATTATAGTGTGAACTTTTGGTGGTGAATGATGCATATTTAGAGGTTTGTTTTATAATACAGTAATATATAGTTACAACGGTCACAAAAAAAAAAAAAACTTTACAGAATTGAGCAATGATTTAAAAGGCCTGTCTCAAATATATGTAAACTGTGAAATTATTTTTGGAGGAGACCATTATATGGTAATGGACAAATGGCGTGATAGATGTCCATCAAAGATGCAAAATCATCATTACAACTCCATTTTGTTAGAATTTTGTAATGAGTTTCAAGTTGAATGATACATGGCACACTTTACATCCAGAGGCACAAGTTTTTAACTGGTTTAAAACCTGGAGGTTATGCACCATAACCAATGTTCCCTGGAGGAGGGGAACAAGGTGCAACGTCAAGGATGGGAAATAGCGCCCCCGCGCGGTTCACCTGTGAAGACACTTTCAATCACGCCTGTCAAAGGCCAACAAGCCTGTTGCATGTGTAAGGGGGCTCCGCCACTTAATATAAAACATGCAGCACGCCTCATTTCTTCATCTGCAAGCAGTTTGCCGAGCTTTAAACAAAGCATTGGAGGGGCCAACCTGTGTTGCACCATGTTCTCCTCGTTCAGGGAACATTGGTTATGGTACATAACCTACAGTTCCCTTTCAAAGGGTCACTACGGTGCTACGTCAAGGATGGGAACATACCATCACACCCCAGAAATGCATAAGCAGAGTGTAGGCCTTATGCTGACAGCAAGAGCACGTTCAACTCTTTTGTGAAGAAAGCACAGCCTGGGTGACGTCACATGTTGTGACATCCAAGCTGCAGAATTTAATGAAAGTGTTGGGAGATGTCCAGTTAGCAGCAGAACATATTTCTGCTACAGGAACACCCCTAAACAGGGCCCAGGATGTGGCTAGGCCTCTCGTTTGTTGTGTGTGCACCCCACTTGGTGCTGGTTTGCCCATACTGCTTTAAGCTTTAAAAATAGCCTCAGTGACCCAGTGGGAGAGGCGTTGTTTTGACAAAGCTTTTCCCATAGCAGGTTTAGCAAAGCACACAAACAGCTGATTAGTCTTGGGCCAGCTCTTCGTCTTCTCTATGTAAATGCGTAATGCACGAACAGGGCAGAGAGTGTTCATATGCTTCTGTTCCACAGTAACAACTGGAGGTGGAGGAAAAGCTGAGAGCTGAAAAGATAAACCCTTATCTGAAGGAGAGGGGACCTTTGAGACGTAAGCCAGGTTTGGGCGCAACATCACTTTAGAGCTGTCAGGTGCAAACTGAGTGCACATCTGATGCACAGAAAGGGCATGAAGGTCACCCACTCGCTTTGCAGAGCATAGAGCCAGAAGGAGAGCTGTTTTATAAGATAAAATATCTATATTCACACTCTCGAGTGGCTCAAACGGGGTGTCACAGAGAGCATGCAGTACCAGGTTCAGATCCCACTGTGGTGCTATATTTCTGCTAGGAGGCCTCAAATGCAGCACTCCCTTCATGAACCGGATCACGAGGGGGTGGGAGCTGGGTGACTCCCCCCCCAGCCTTCATGACATGCAGAAATAGCAGATAAATAGACTTTAATAGTAGAGAAGGACCGACCTTTCTCCACTAAGTCCTGTAGAAAAGTGAGGACCTGAGGAATAGTGCTGGAAAATGAAATACAATTTCTCTCCTGGCACCAGGTCTCAAAAACACGCCATTTCAACGCATAAAGTGACTGAGTTGAATTAGCTCGTGTACACTGGATTGTTTTTATCACGTTAGCAGGAAGGCCAAAGGTCATCAGATTTAACCTCTCAGGGGCTAAGCCCACAGACTCCACAGCTCTGGCCTCGGGTGCTATAATTGCCTGTGGGCCTGAGTCAGCAGGTCTCTGCATACAGGCAGGTACATGGCTGCCCTGCTAGAGATATTATCTTGGCAAACCAGCTTGTTTGGGCCACCTCGGTGCAACCAGAATCAGCTGGAGGCCGTGTCTGCGCACCCTCTCCAAGGTCACTGGGATCAGTGCCACCGGGGGAAAAACATAAAGATGCACTGATGCCGGCCACACAGCGGTCAGAGCGCCCATGCCTAATGGTGCGTTCACGTCCAGTATGGAGAAATACATAGGACATTGGGCATTTTGTTTTGAGGCGTACAGATCTATGCTGGCCTTCCCGAACCTCTGCCATATCTGCTGAACCACCTCAGGGTGCAGACGCCATTCTGACGCCAACGGAGCACCCCTAGAGAGTGCGTCCGTTCCATGGTTTTGCACACCTGGTACGTGTTGCTCTGAGCGACAGGAGATGCTTGCTGTTCCCTTGAAACAACTTGCTCATCAGGCGAAGGAGGGGTCGGGATTTCGTGCCGCCTTCCTTTTTTATATATGAGATTACACAGGTGTTGTCGCTGCGAATCAGCACATTTTTCTGACAAATCAGTTTCAACCTGTTGAAATGTTTTAAAGAGAGAAAAACCGCCAACATTTCCAGTTGATTTATGTGCAGCTCTTGTTGATGCTTGGACCAGAGGCCGCGCACGTGCCTGCAGATCCCCCCCACCCGGTTAAGCTAGATTTATACTTGACGCAGCGCGCGACAGTGCGCGCGCCAAAAGTGACACAATATCAGCGTCCCGCCCTTGCGCATAGGCCCCGTGCGTTGTTTTGGCGCGTGTCGCGCACCTCTGATTTTTTGAAACTCCGCAAGCCTAGTGTGCGCGCCGTGGGCGCTTCAGAATTGATTGACAGGTCGGGTGGAGACCTCAACCGACAGCCTTCACGCTCTTCACGCCAGAGCCTGCAGCTGTCTGCGCCGCTGTGGTTGTGGAGATGGCGTCGCGTCGCATGGAGGAATGTTTTGTATGTGATACAAATGTATTAAATTCCTCTTGTTGTTGTGGGATTTCAAACAGTTCTTCTACGGTAATTTTTTCTTCTATACCCTTTCTTGCAACATATGTACAGGTTTTAGAGGGTACTGCCACCTGCTGGTCCGTAAAAGAACAGCACTTTGCCATGCGCCGCCGTGCGTCAACCATAAACACAGCGGCAACACTGTAAACGCATGAAGCCGCGTGGCTTGCGCGCTCCAGCCAGCGGACCAAAGCGCGAGTATAACTAGGCCTTTAGTGACGCATCTGTCGTGACCACTATGCGTGACAAGACTCGGCCCAGGGTAACCCCCCTGCTGAGGGCCATTTTGTCTGACCACGGCCTCAGAGCACGCAGGCAGGATGGAATGATTCTCACCTGCTGGTGTTGAGGGGGGGGTATGTCTTTGTTTCATGTGAAACCAACGCTGAAACTCTCTCATCCTCAGCCGGCCTAGCGGGACGGCGATGACCATGGAGGCCATGTAGCCTAACAACCACTGACAGTGTTTGGTCGTAAACATCTGATTCTGTTGGAACAGAGCCAAGCATCGGCTGAAATCTAACAGTCTCCTCTCTGACAGTTTTGCATGATAATGCATTGAGTCTATTTGAAGACCAAGAAAACAAATTGTCTGGCTGGGCAGCAGCTGACTTTTGTCTTTGTTTATTATGAAGCCCAGGGCCTGTAGATGTGACATCAGCAGGTTTGTGTGGGCCTCGGCCTGGTGGCGCAACCCCGTCAGCATGAGAAGGTCGTCGGGATAATTCAAAACTCGGACACCTTGGTTCCTCATTGGTGTGAGCGCCGCCTTGAGGCAATTTGTGAAAACGTGCGGAGCTAGGGAGAGCCCAAAAAGGAGGACCTGATACTCGTATGCCATGTTCTCGAATGCAAATCTCAGAAACTTTCTGTGTTTGTGCAATATTGGAATAAGAAAGTAGGCGATCCACAGAGGTGCACCAGTCTCCTGGGCGTAAAGAATGTATTACCTGACGCAATGTCAACATTTTGAACGTGTACGACCTCAGCCATGCGTTTAAACGTCTCAGATCTAAAATTGGGCAAAGGCCACCGTCCCTCTTCGGAACCACAAAGTAGTGGCTGTAAAAACCGTTGTTTGCGTCTTTTTGAGGAATAATTCTTATTGCACCTTTCTGTAAGAGTGCCTGAATCTCCTCTTTCATCGTAGGTACACGATATGGGCTTATTGTTGACATTATTACACCACTGAAGCGCCAGGGGCGGCTGCGGAACTGTAATCTGTAGCCTCGGACTACAGTTCCCATGACCCATTGAGACGGCACGCATGCGGCCCAGGCACTCGCACATGAAGCGAGCCTGAGTGGCATGTTCATTTGTGGGCTCATTGGGCTCTCTAGTGGACAAAGTTGTAATAGGAGGTGGAGACGGTTCTCTGACCTCTTTATTTTTAATGTTTGTTTCATGAAAAGAGGGTTGGGTTGCCCCTTTAATTCTGATTTTTGTCACAAAAACGTTTGAACACAATGTTTATTGGTGCTTGCAAACAACATTTTGTTTTTATTGCACAGACAGGAAAACGTGTTTTGTGATTTAACAAACGTGTTTTGTGATTTAACAAACATGTTGGTCCAATCAATCGAGGCCTCCTGGGCTTCGAAATGTCCTGAAAATGGTGGGCTTTCCTTTTTCCCAGTGGGTGGAAACGCTCTGTTAGTTATGGAAACAAGTTCAGCTGTGTTAGGCCGGCTTCCGTTTCCTCTCTCGAACCACTGAGGAGGTTCGAGCTGTCCGGCCTGTCGAGGCACAAAACAGTGCTTTGACCAGGACTGTTGGCACTGTGGTGCGTGTCCACGCTGCTCTGCTGCTGGTGTCGCCCGCTGATCAGCCTCAAGTGTGGGCCTCTTGTGTGCAGGGCGTCAAGAGAGCAAATGTTGACATGAGTGCGCTCTGTGGCCGCTGGGTTCTCTGGATGACGAGAAGAACCATCTGGGCATCCTTTCTCGCAGGGCTTCCTCCTGCTTTTTCCTTTGGTCACAGCCAAAGGTGGGCACAGACCGCTAGGGGAGCGCTAAATCGCTATTCCGCTTACAGTGGACCTAAACTTTTTGTCAGCGTTTTTGTGAATTGACTAACTTTTATAATTCATAAGCGGATTTCTGCTATTTTTATTTAAAATGCAGTACCGCTAATAACTAATTATCTATCAGTAAAAACCAATAAACTTATTTACAAGCTCATAATGCTGCTTGTTTTACCTTTTTCCCTACCGTAAACAGCAGAGAGGAGGAGGGTGTGAGGGTGAGGGAGGGTTGGAGGGGGGAGGGAGCAGAGGGGGGGATCTACCATGTAGGTAAATGCCTGGGGATCCCATCAGCATGAGGCCCCGGCCCCGCCGCGCCCCGGCCAGTCACCTAATTCCTAACATTGATCCTGCTTGTTAATCTACATTTAACATAAAAATAATTATAGTTACGATGAAAACAATCATTAAATAAGCAATTTAAAAAACGGTTGATTTCATTATCCCCCTACTAAAAATGGACTATTCCATCTCGACAGCTTCCGGGTTAGAGGTGAACTCAGAGGCTAATTCCGTGGCTAGCTGTTTGTGCTGGGTACTTGGACAAATCCTTAGAAAACCCAGCTGTTTCAAGCCAAATTAACGCGGCCGGGGGATTCTATTTTGTGTTCTGTGTATACCACGCGACGGTGAGTCGTTATTTTCATGTATTTTTATTACTTTTCATTAAATCTGTTGAGTACCTATAGACGCTAACTGTCTGCCGGTTGGTTGTGGGTTACTAATGGAAATCCTTAGAAAACCCAGCTGTTTCAAGCCAAATTAACGTGGCCGAAGGATTTTATTGTGCGTTTTGTGTCGACCATTCGACGGCGAGTCGTTAGTTTTATGTATTTGGGTTACTTTCATCTAGGGCTGCAACAACGAATCGATAAAATCGATAAAAATCGATTTTTAAAAGTGTTGGCAACGAATTTCATCATCGATTCGTTGTGTCGCGCGATTATGTTTCTTTCACGGGGCCGCAGAGCCGTTTTGTTCACCGGTAGAGCTTTGTCAAAGCTCGCTGTCTGAATAAAGTTTGAAAAAAAAAAAAAAACTGCTGCGCGCTGCCTGTGGCTGGTTTCTGAGCAGAGCGAGGAGGGAGGAGGAAACAGAGCAGAGACTATTTTCAAAGTCTATTTTACAAATGACCCACGCGACGCAGAGAAAACTGTAAGTCCTCCAACGTGTGGGAGCTCGATGCTTCATAAAGATAAAAAAAAGCTTTCAAAAGTGACGACGCGACACGAGATAACCACGCGGATGAAATGTAAACATGACGGACTTCACCACGGTGTGAATGAAGGAAGAGCAGCAGGTAAGCCTTAAACCATATTTGTTCTGTTTCAAAGAGAGAAAACATAAAATGTCAGTGTCTGGTAGCTGCAGCTGCTTGTTTCTTAGCTGTGACAGAGAATGTGTGTGTTTTTATTTTTAATGTAACGATACAAGCAGTGTTTAAATGTGATTTATAAATAAATCTAACACAAAGATGGTGATAATTTAATGATTTAGCTTCAACTTTTAATTTGCTGGCAAAGTCTGAAGACACTGCATTGAATGGCAGGATGAATTGCATTTAAACAGGAATTACAGTAATTTATTTCATCTACTCAAGTGTGTAATCAGTATTTTATATTTGTGTGTGTGTGTGTGTGTTTAACCTAGCACTGTAAGTGAAACAAGGCATTTCTTGAGTTACTGTAAATTATGATATAATACATATAAATTCTCTCTCATTCCAGAAAACAACAAACAATGACAGCCTTCATGATGGACAGACATCATGCACACCACAGCAAGCAGCAGAGACTGAACATGAACGTCACTGACATGAGGCCTCTGTCGATGGTTGAAGACGAAGGCTTCACTGCCATGATGCCCACTTTTAACCCAGGTTACAATGATCCACACTTGAAATGGTAAATGGACTGTACTTATATAGCACCTTTCTATCTAATTGATACTCAAAGTGCTTTACACTGTTTATAGTAGTGTAAAGCACTACATGTCCTCATTTACCCATTCATACAGCTCTCTACTAGATTACAAAGCTAATTGAACAAATCATTCTAAAGAGACTAATCAGAGCTTTAGCTCACATTCATACACCAATGGGGCACAAACATGGGGTTCAGTGTCTTGCCCATGGACACTTAGGCATGTGACTGCTGGTGGATTCCAACCCCCAACTCTTGCATTGGAGGACGACTGCTCTAACAACTCAGCCACAGCTGCCCCATCCAGGTTAAAACAATCCACACCTTTAATCCAGGTTACACTCGTCCCTCAAGGACACATTTTACAAAGTAGCTACATATTGTGCAGGTATAAAGCATACATTTGTATATATGTTTGTGTACATTTATTTTTTATTGAAGCTATTTGACTAACTTTTATTTTTTAATTATTCAATATTTTACTAACAGAATAGTCAAGTAGCAACCTGTTTTTTGTGTGATTTGATATGTCAGTCAAATTTTGGAATAAAGAGGTGATAATTAAAACTTGTTTCTTTTTTTATTTTATTTTTTGCCGATTCATCGATGAATCGAAAAAATAATCGACCGATTAATCGATTATTGAAATAATCGTTAGTTGCAGCCCTACTTTCATCATGTATAAATGCCGTGGCGACACACCCGTGTATTTGAGATTTAAACGTGGTGTTGACCGATGCTGCCTTTTTGGGTGAGCAGGTACTCATCGATCTGTTCACCAAATATAACACACCCATCCCCTCCAGTGCAGCTGGAGATGAGCACAGAAGAACAGTCAGAGTAGCCTGAAGTTGAGGAAGGGCAGGGAATAAAACTGTTACACTAAGTGACTAAAAACATTTTTTTTCTATTTCTCATGTTTTATAATCAAAAAAGGCGTTCAATACAAGATCAACTGGACTTTATTTGTTGCAGAAAACGTTTCACCCTTTATCCAAAAGGCTTTTTCAATCCAGAATGGCAGCTGTAAGACTGAGAAGAAGTTTTATACTAATAAAACGCATAAAACTTCAGTCTCACAGCTGCCATTCTGAACGTTTTCTGCAACAAATAAAGTCCAGTTGATCTTGTATTGAACGCCTTTTTTGATTTTATCATGTCCTGGACGACTGAGAATTTTCACCAGCTTATGTTTTATAGGCATTTTGTTGTGTATATACTTTTTATATTTTTATATATTTGTTTAATCACATTGTGTTTATTTACTCATGGCCACCACAATTTTTGAGTAGATGTGTTTTTTCAGTAATACAGTAAAATAGTGTCTGGAAATGTTTTTTTATTTCTTCTTTATTTCTTTCCAAAGAAAATCAAGGTTTTCATGCATGCACATGACATGTGCACAGAAATTAACAAGCACAAATTCACAGCTTTTTCATTTTGTGGCTTAAAAATAAATCATTAAATAATAAACAATAAACTTTATTTGTATAGCACCTTCGTCATCTGTATACCCATAATGCATTGCAGGGCACTTCAGTTTTCCAGAAAACAGTTAAAAATAAGTTTATCGATGCATTTTTAATGAAAAATCTACAATAAACAAACAAAAAAAGGACAAAGAAGCAGTCGAAAAGCATTCCACACATTAAACAACTTTTAAAATTTTGGACCCTGAGTGAAAGTTGTATTTTAATAGATGACACCCGGAGCGAATCGCTGTTAAAAAGTAGGGCAAGGTGAGGTGTATATTAGTTTATACGCCTGTAGTTGGCAGTGTGGTGCAGATATTGCAAAACGTTGCTGGCTACAAATTGTTGAATATAAATAGCGGATTAGATTAGCTTCCCCTAATTTTGATAAGGCCTTTGTGCATTTGAAATTGTGGACCTAAAAAAATTAATAAGCGTTTTAGAAATTGTGGAACTAATTTTTTAATTAGCGGTGCCCAGCTTTGGTCACAGCGACTCAGGATTTTGTCCAGGGCCTTGCCAAACAGACCTGCAGGCTCCACGGCCTGTTGGAGGAGGGTGGTACGCAGACTCTCCGGTAGCTCCGTCAGAGTAAGCCACAGATGACGCTGCGCCACAACAGTCTCTGCCATGCTTTCCCCAATCGCCATTGCTGCAGTGCCCGAGAGACAAAGGATGAAATCAGCTGTCCTTCGGGCCTCCTCTAGCGGCTCTGCCACTTTCTTTTTAGAGTCGTGGATTCTTGCAGCTCCTGAAGCTTCTCTGCCTGGTAGGCTTGGAGCATGGCTGCTATGTTGAGTGCACGCGCGGCGAGGCACTGTACACGATAAATTTTCTCCAGCTAGGTCGCTGAAAAACGACACTGCTTGCTGGGAAGCGTGGGCTTACTCGACGACGTCTTTGGCGCCAGATGCGCTGCTAGAGTCATTCATGGGGGGGATCTACAGTAGTCCCGCCTGTTCCATGTTTTCAAGATCCAAAAACTGCGAGATCGGGAGGGACAGTGGTTCCCTTGGTGACAACCACGACCTCGTCAGCTCGGTCAAATAGTCCGGGAACACCGGTAATTTGTGTCTCACTGAGGTCGGCTGCCTCCAAAGAAAGTAGTTCCCTGCTAGTCTCATCTGTTGCTGCCGTGGTGGAGGGGCTGGCCACGGAACCTTCAGTGACTCGGCCGCCTAGCGGCACAGGCCGAAAAGGGCTGAGGTGGACCAGTCTGCCTCAACAGGTACAGCCGCCACTACCTGGGAGAGGTCGCCCGCCTCGTCTTCTGCGTCCTGTTCCGCCTCGTCGTCGAAAATCTCATCCAAGGCCATCAGAGAAATCTCATCAGACAGTAGCATGTTGCATACGTCATATTTGAGTTGCCATGTCCATCTGGTCGCCCCATGACATCACCACCATAATCTCCATGTCGTCCAACTTCAGCTCCGCCGTGGACCTGAGGGCCTCGGTCAGTAACGGGTCCTTCGCCACGCTCAAGGTACCCAGCGTCTTTGCTAGGAATTCCACTCGCTTTTCCAGCGTCACATGGCGGAGTCGGCTGCAGTGCGAGCACGACTCCGGATTGGTCAGCGCAGCCTTCGCATGCAGCATTCCGAGACACATCGGGCAAGCTTCGTGGGTGTTCAATTCCAAGATAAAAAACCCGCAGGCACTCTGATATGGACGTGACCCTGGGCTTCTTGGTCTTTTGTTGTCCTTGTTAGAAGCTTTCGATTTATTCTTGCTCTTCTCCGGAGCCATGGTGGTTACCGTGAGATGAGAGAAGGTAAAAATTTGTTAGCAGCGCTAAACAAGCAAAAAGTCTGTAGTCGTCGACTTGTTAGCAGCGCCAAACAAGTGGAACATCGTCCTTCCTCGTGTACTCGTCAGCAACGCTAACCGAGTAAAAAGACCTTTGAAGTCTGCTCGCTAGCCGCGCTAAGCGAGTGAAGTCCTTCGTCGTCGTCCTCGTGTTGTTCGTGAGAGACCCTAGTTAGCCATGCAAAACGTGGGGTGCTAGCCAGTTAGCAGCTAAACAGACCAGAAACAGCGAAGTTCACTCTAGCCTTGGTGCTAAACGTGAAGAAGCACTCAGTTAGCAGAACTAAACAGAGCTCTGCTGATGAATCCCTCATAGTGGCGCCAAGGGTAGAGAGCAGGCTCACCTCCGGATGGGCAGTCCTTCGGCCAGTAGAAGGTCCGCAAGGTGAAGCGAGGTGAAGTGCAAATAGATGAAGAAATGAGGCATGCTACATGTTTTATAGAACACATGCAACAAGCTCATTGCCCTTTGACAGGCGTGATTGAAAGTGTTTTCACAGGTGAACCCCGCAGGGGCGCTATTTGCCATCCTTGACGCTGCACCGTAGTGATCCGACTGAAAGGGAACAGATGGAACAATTAAATCTAGACTAAACTTTTGGCTTGTATTAGATATTACACATGGCCTAGAAGTTAAGTCTACCAACTCTGCTGCACCACTTACTGATCACTGTATTAATAAACTCACTTTAACTCCTACAAATGCACAAAGGCACACCAAAGGATTTGGGAAATTCAGTTTTAATCTCCTTAATCATGACCACTTTTGTCAGGACATAAAAAGCACAATCATTGAGTTAAACAAAGACTCATCACTATCGAGTGAAGTGGGATCACGAAATATAATTCTCAAATTTAAATTAAATTTGTCAAATTTCAAGTCAACTCAGCAAACAAAGAGAAGCTGACATTGTAAGAGAAATTCATGTCATTTGTAATAAAGCTTTACTAAACGAAGATGACAAATGACGATTGATCCTCCTACACTCCTAACTAGACAATATTTACATCAACAAAGCCAAAGAAGCCTACATCCTGTCAAAAGCAAAATGGACAGAAGGGGGGTAAAGATGTTCAGCATATTTTTGTAGACTAGACAAAAAGAGACGGTAACAAATATGGGTGTAACGGTACCCTAAAATCACATTTTGGTTCAGTAGTTTCAAGGAGGGCTTGGTTCGATAAAATTTCAGTGCAAAAAGAAGCCAAAATGAAGACTTACAATTTTTTTATTTTGAAAATATGCCAAGTAAACAATACGTTTGTAAAAAATAAATAAAAGCAACCCATTTGTGTATGAACTGGATGACAGACTCTTTTTCAGAGCGGACCGCTGCACAGAGACTACGGGGAAAACACGAGGTGGCGGTGTCTGTGTGTACGTGAGTACGGATTGGTGTAAAAACTGTGCTATTATTAAAAGCCTTTGCACAGCTGCTGTGGAGCTGATCACAGTGTGGTGTCGCCCCCATTATCCACCCCGTGACTATTCAGTGGTCCTTATCATAGTTATCTACGTCGCCCCAGATGCTAATGCTAATGTTGCCCTTGAAGAAATTCATGACTTACTCAGCTCGCTGCAGTGTAAATATCCAGAGGGGCTTTGCATTGTCTTAGGTGACTTCAAACACGTGGATTTAAAGGACTCTCTCCCAACCTTCAAACAACACGTATCCATAGCAACACGAGGGAGTAACAACCTCGATCACGTCTACACAAATGTAGGCGTGTACACAGCGAAGCCACGCCCACCGCTCGGGGGTTCTGATCATTTATCACTCCTCATGGTCCCAGCACAACTCCCCCCACTAAGACGTTGTAAACCAGAACAAAAGGAAGTAAAAATTTGGCTCCAGGACAGCACCCCCATGCTGAGACTGCTTTGAAAAAACAGATTGGTCTGTCTTCAGGGAGGCAGCTACTGATGGTAGCTCTGTGGATCTGGAACTTTATGCATCCTCAGTACTGGGTTATATTAGCACATGCTTTGAAAATGTATCCATAAAAAATATGTTAAATCTTACCCCAACACAAAACCCTGGTTAAACAAAGAGGTTTGCACCCTGTTGGCAGCCAGGAACACTGCCTTCAAGTCTGGAGACTCAGAGGAGCTGAGAAAGACCAGGAAAGAGCTGGTTCCCAGCCAGCATGCATAGTTGGGCCCCACATGGGGTTATTGTGGGCTACTTGGGTAATGAGTGGGCATGGGATTTATCTGGGCTAACTGCATGAGACCCATATGGTTATCCCATAAAGGAACCCATTTTGTTGGCCCTGTTGGGCTAAATATATGGGTCCTATACAGCATTAATGTGGGCTAACTGGGAATGGGACAGAAATGGGCAATTTTATATGGGACCCATGTGGTTTTAGTATAATGGGCCCAGCATGGGAAGCCCATGTGGGCAGACTGTATTTACCCCAAGTGGTATAAGAGTGGGCTGACCTTACATGGGTTGAACCTAGGCATGAATATAAAGGTCCCAGATCGTTTTTATGTGGGTTAACTGCAGATGGGACAGAAATGGGCATTATTATATGGGACCCATGTGGTTTTAATATAATGGGCCCAGCACGGGAAGCCCTTATGGGCTAACTGTATTTACCCCAAGTGAGCTAAATGTGAGATGACCTTACATGGCTTCAACCTAGGCATGTATATATAGGCTCCAGTTCATTTGTATGTGGGCTAACTGGGAATGGGAAAGAAATGGGTAATATTTTATGGGACCCATGTGGTTTCGGTATAATGGGCCCAGCATGGGAAGCACATGTGGGCTAACTGTATTTACCCCAATCAGGATAAGTGTAGGCTGACCTTACATGGGTTGAACCTGGGCATAGATATATAGGCCCAAGTTCAATTTTATTTGGGCTAACTGGGAATGGGGCAGATATGTGAATCAGTATATGGGACCCATGTGATTTTTGTATAATGTGCCCAGCATGGGAAGCCCATGTAGGCTAACTGTATTTATCCCAAGTGGTATAAATATGGGCATCTGGTTAGGATGCCTCCTGGACGCCTCCCTGGTGAGGTGTTCCGGGCATGTCCCACCGGGAGGAGACCCAGAGGAAGACCCAGGATACGCTGGAGGGACTATGTTTCTCGGCTGGCCTGGGAACGCCTTGGGATTCCCCCAGAGGAGCTGCTCCAAGTGGCTGGGGAGAGGGAAGTCTGGGCCTCCCTACTTAGGCTGCTACCCCCGCGACCCGACCCCGGATAAGCGGAAGAAAATGGATGGATGGATGGTATAAATGTGGGATCACCTTACATGGGTTCAACCTGGGCATGGATATATAGGGCCCAGTACATTTTTATGTAAGCTAACTGGGAATGGACCTTACCAAGCTCCGCCCAGCAACGCCCCCTAAGCTCCGATCGGTCTGCATGTCTCCCAAGCGCAGCATTAGTTTCAATGGAAACATGGCGTCGACTGACTCTATGCAGGGTATTTCTGAGTCGAATAGTGTATCATTTCTGCCAGATTCCAACAAAATATCAGCCATGACAATGGACAGGGAAACCAACAAGTTCATGTGTTTTTTTTTTGGACGTTATCAAGTTGTTTGAGCCACGCGATGCCTCCAACAGCGTGCGCATCACAGCTAATGCTACCGTCTGATGAGGAAAACAGCAGCTCCACACGCTCAGCATTATTACAGCTGTGGACAGGATCACTGATGCCTATTGTCCTGCAAGGCTGGGTAAGTCAGGCATTCATGGTTTTGAGGGTTACTTTTGAAATCAGCGATTTCTGTTGTTGGCAAAAGTTTGTGTGCCTTGGTCGCAAAGCTAATGCTAACTGTAATCTCCATTCATTCCTTAAGTGGTTGGTTAGCCGTTGCTGCTTTAGCTGCTAAACACGCCGACAGCGACTTTTGTGAGGGCTAACGAGCTCAGCCGTCCGGTGTGTTAGTTAAAATCCAGCCTTCGTGTCACGATTTTGTGCAGTTTTAGGTGAAATCGACAGTAGAGCTCGTTGTGTTAGCTAGCTCATGTGGAGTTAGCAGAGCTGTTTCTTCCCAACTTCCAGGACGTTCAGTGAACTGTGGCTTTCTCTCATCGTGACCGCGTGTTGTTAACTAGCAGGTTTCAAAAGCAGGTCAACCCTTCTCTGCTGGTGAAAGAAATAATTGTTCAGTTTTGTGGTCGTGCACAAGCTTTGATCCAAGCAAGGCATTCAGTTTCACATATAGGGAAACTGTGAATTTTACTTCCACAAATAGGGTACCTGACATCTCCTGTACAGATACCCCACTGACGGTGGAGGACCATTTTTCCAGGCCTGACGCAAAAAAATTCTGCACGTATGCTAGCTAGCAATGTAAGTTAGCATGTGTTTATTACTACCGTAGCGTTTGTTTTGTGAGACCGGCACGCACGTGGTAGCTGCGCTGTGACGTGTTATGGGCATTAGCCGATGAAACGCGGCCCTGTGGGCGAAGCTTGGTAAGGTCCATGGGACAGAAATGGGCATCATTATATGGGACCCATGTGGTTTTAGTATAATGGGCACAGTATGGGAAGCCCATGTGTGCTAACTATATTGACCCCAAGTGGGATGTGTCAGATGACCTTACATGGGTTAGCCTTGGCATGGATATATAGGCCCCAGTTCATTTTTATGTGGGCTAACTGGGAATGGGATAGAAATGGGCATCATTATATGGGACCCATGTGGTTTTAGTATAATGGTCACAGTATGAGAAGGCCATGTGTGCTAACTGTATTGACCCCAAGTGGGATAAGTGTCGGATGACCTTACATGGGTTAGCCTTGGCATGGATATACTGTATAGGCCCCAGTTCATTTTTATGTGGGCTAACTGGAAATGGGATAGAAACGGGCATCATTATATGGGACCCATGTGGTTTTAGTATAATGGTCACAGTATGAGAAGGCCATGTGTGCTAACTGTATTTACCCCAATTGGGATAAGTGTGGGCTGACCTTACATGGGTTGAACCTGGGCATAGATATATAGGCCCCAGTTCAAATGTATGTGGGCTAACTGGGAATGGGACAGAAATGGGCAATTTTATATGGGACCCATGTGGTTTTAGTATAATGGGCCCTGCAAGGGAAGCCCATGTGGGCAGACTGTATTTACCCCAAGTGGTATAAGAGTGGGCTGACCTTACATGGGTTGAACCTGGGCATGAATGTATAGGTCCCAGTTCGTGTTTATGTGGGATAACTGCGAATGGGACAGAAATGGACATTATTATATGGGACCCATGTGGTTTTAGTATAATGGGCCCAGCATGGGAAGCCCTTATGGGCTAACTGTATTTACCCTAAGTGGGCTAAATGTGTGATGACCTTACATGGCTTCAACCTGGGCAGGCCCCAGTTCATGTTTATTTTTTATTTTCACCTCATCAAGGTGGTTCAGCAGATGAAACCAACAAACTGTTCTCTGGACATCATTCCCTCTAAAATGTTCAAACAGTCCTTTGATATACAGTAATTGGTTCTTGTGTTTTGTCATTTATTAACAGCTGTCTATCTTCATGTTATGTGCCATCTGCTTTCAAACATGCTGTGGTCAGGCCTCTTCTCAAAAAACCAGGCCTAGATCCTACAGCTCTCTCTAATTTCAGACCAGTTTCCCATATGTCATTTTTATCGAAGGTCCTGGAAAGGATTGTTTTTATTCAACTTCAATCTTTTCTAGAGCTCAACAACCTGTTTGAAAAATTTCAGTCTGGTTTTCGAGCCCGTCACAGTACTGACCCTTACGAAACAAAAATATATTGGAATATATTGTAAAATATATTGGAATATATTGTAAAATATATTCCAATATATTATAATATATATATTATATATTATAATATATTCCAATATATTATAATTCCAATATATTATACAATATATTCCATTATATAGAAATGTTATGATATATTTTCAAATATACACAAAGACATGTACACAATATATGTGAATATATATTGTGTATATATGGATACAAAAACGACCCACATATCTGCATAGTTTTCCCACTGTAGCTGACTTTATTTTTTAAGTTAGCAGGTTTACAGAAACAAAAGTCATTGATGAATTTTGCAATGTCCCTAAAGGTAAGGAACTAAAAACTTTTTTGACAAAGATAATTGAAAAAAAAAAAAATACAGAAAAAATGAATCATAGAACATTATAACTTCAATTTCAATACAAAATTTCATGAAGGGCATCAGTAAAGGTAACAGCCCTAAATTGCTTTGAGATAGTGAAAAAACCCTCAAAAAGAATGTTGCAAAATAGAAATGAAGTAAATACCAATCACATTGGTGTAACTGCTACAAAATGTACATATATGCTGCCAATAATTGGGCAACTTACTATCTCATACTATGCTACTATGATTCTCTTTATGTACTGGTGAAGATCACTCAACGCTGCCCCACGAAGGCTTTGTTTGGCCTATTATCTAATTAATTCCACTAGGAATTCTTTGACCTCTTTGAGGCATTCAAACCACTAATATAGCATCAAAGTTTCAGTTTATCACAGCCAGGTGATCATGAAGTATGGAAAAAATGAGACATTACATGAGAGAATGAAGAAATACAGTAAAAATAACTTTGTCAAACTTGGGAGAAAACTGCACATTTTAAACCCTTCATCCCAATATATGTACACTGTATGGATGATTTTAGGGTACAATTTCAGAAGATGGACATTGAGGCAAGAAAAACTTTTATAAAATCAATGTAATTTGAAGGTAATATTCAAATGAAGTGGTTGAGTGACTTTCGTTAGGTATTCTTGAGGAAAAAATACTTAAAGGAAGATTTGTGCAGTTAATGTTTTTAATAACTAACATTTATATTTATAATGTCTAACATATATAAATATCTTGAATATCTATTTATTGTATTTAAACTTTTTAGTAATCATTACTTATTCTTTTATGTTTTGTAAAAATGTTGTCTCATTACTAAATACAAATAAGTTTACTGTACTTTTTTACTAAAATATAGAGAGTGTACCTATTTTTTTAAGCAGATTACTAAAGATATTTTTATTTTGACATGAAGGGGCTGAAATTGGTTCTAATAGGGAACTAAAGTTGGAAGATGTCGCTGCTCAGCTGAGTAGTGATGAAGGGAAAAGAAAGATATTTCGTTTAAAAAAAAATACTGGACTCAATAAGAGAATTTGAGAAAAGAAATTAATATATAAGCACCAAGAGATGGCAGTAGTGCAACAATGATGGATGCAAGCTGCCGTTAAAAACCAAGGAAGAAGAAGAAGAAGAAGAAGAAGAAGAAGAAGAAGAAGAAGAAGAAGAAGAAGAAGAAGAAGAAGAAGAAGAAGAAGAAGAAGAAGAAGAAGAAGAAGACATGAAGGGACTGGGCCCTACTGCGCATGTGCGGGCAAAGTTCCACACACAGCTCTGCCACTCCTTTGAGACAAAGTGTTCTAGTACTGTAAGTAACAACTATTTTATATATTTGTAGACATTTCTCTATGTAAAAGATAGCTGTGCAGATGTAACTTCACATTACAGTTACAGCCGACCGTTATTGTAATTTTGGTAAAATTGAGGGTTTTTGAGTGGTGAGTGCTAATGTTTTAGCTTAGCGTTAGCATGCTAACTTTATCAGTTCACAGTTTATTACGGAAAGTTGCTTTAGGAGATATGTAGGCTGCTGAAAGCAACCTTTATTACACAAGTTTATGCCGAGTGAATCCTGTCTGTGATTTTTTTTTAATATCTTAAATGCGCTCCACTCCAGTTGTATCAATTCAGCTAAGTTGATTAGCTTAGCTTCACGTTGCACGTGCGTTAGCGAGTTCACGTTACGGTTACGGCCTGACTGAAAATGTAATGGACTCTGTCATTAGCTGGTTATTAGTAAAATGAGCAATATGTGACAGTTGTATGTGGGGAAAATAGTGCAGCAGTTTAACAAATAAGTTGGAGCCACGTTGAAATCCTGAAGGAATAAAGAGCTGTGTAGCCAGCTCCTATCACCAGACTATTAAAATAAACTGACAATAAAAAGTTATAAAAGTTATTAACTCTGCAGATAGAAAGGCAAGCCCAACTCATTCTGCATTAATTTTAACTCTAAATAACGTTAAACAGGAAAACTAATTATTCTGGCTGATAACATAAATTTCAAAGGGCTAGAATATTTCAAAGTACCATATTTCCTTGATCTTTGATGACATATGGTCATGGATAAGTGTGCTAAAAGTTTTCTTTCTTTTTTTTTTTTTACAGGTTTGTGTGGAGGTGCAAATACTGTGAGTTTCTAACAGAGAAAAGGGGTAACCTGTTAAAACATTACAGGTTAAAACATGGAAGCTTCACCAGAAATATAACCTTTCCTTGCTTACATCAACAGTGTTTATGCTTGGTTGATGAAATGCAGAAGAGAACTCCAGATGGACAACTTGTGAAAGAGAAGATGGACCTGATGTTTGCATTGAGAAGAAAAGAGGTGGTGGAGTCAGAACCTGCAATATGTGACATGGTGGAATGTTGGCCTGCTCGTTTTACAGAAGATCAAGTAAGTTCATGATTAAAATAATAAGTCCACAAAAAGGTTAAAAACAAAACAAATGGACTTTATTTGTAACTGAAGACATTTTGCTTCTCATCCTTTCTCAAGCTTTCTCAATTCAAAGAAACAATTGTGGGATTGAAGTTATAAAGCTGTGGTATTTTTAAGCTTGCATAATACAGGTAGTCCCCGACTTCCGAGCGAGTTCCGTTCCTGCGAGGTGCTCGTAACACGAAAATTCGTATGTTGGAACACGAAGCACATGTTCTCGTAAGTCCGGATTTTCGCTCGTAAGTTGGAACATTTATGCTAGCGCTACTACGAACACTCGTTTTTCATCAAAAACGTTCATATTAGTTCATAAACATGGTCGGAAACGTGTTTCCAAATGGTTAGCTAACACACATCTAAAAACACATAAAAATGCTGTATTTTTTTAATGTTCTTTACAAATTTACTGTTCGTTCGGCAGCTCGTAAGTCCGGAACCTCGTATGTAAGAGCGCTCATAAGACGGGGACTACCTGTAATATTTTTTCATGCGTCTGTCTTTCCAATAGGAAGCTGCCATTATAGGACCCAAATATATTTGTTACCCATCCAGACTGTCAGCACAAACTGTCATTGTACCTTGTAGGATATGAGAGTTGCTGTCTACAGCTACCTCTATCTTTTAGGTAAGGGAAATTGTATTGTGAGCAGGTAATTATTGCAAAATTAACCCCAACAGCCTGATGCAGGACTCAGATTTCAGATTATCCTGAAGGGGTGTATTATGCAGTAATGCCCTGCTCACTGTGCACTATCCTGCTTATTAAAAGGTTACTTGCCAACTAAAATCCATAATTTGACACAAAATATGAATAGTCTTTTCTATAACAATGGTGTGCTACACAGAAGTAACGGACGTTAGAATGCTGAAATTTACAAATCATAATTGAATAACAAAGCTATTGAATAATACAGTATAGATTGTTGTGGAAGCCATCAGAGCTTAAAGTGTCAACTTGGATTCACAGAGGTCACACAACCACAAACAAGCAAAGCAATAGACAAGCAACTCCTGTGTTGTGCACAGTACATTGACTTTTTGTCCCAAAAAAAAAGTTTGACTAGAAAAATCTAAATAAGTTAGGGGGCTATGCGTTTTGCTTCCGACCATGTCTGTACCTGTGCAATTTTTATTGGTGCCCTCATGCTGGTGCTTTCAGCTAAGGTTATTAGTTGTTGAGATGTGATACTGGAACATTCTCTGTATTTTGCAGGTATGCATGGAGTTCAACAGGATTGTTGGCAAGAATCTCAAGCAGGAATTCGATGAGAGCATCGATCGACATAGTCAGAGTCAGAGAGAATTTATTGTCATTTGCACCGCATGTAGTACATGTGTTGAAAACGAGATTATGTACACAGGGTCCCAGTTACATCCAACAACAAATGCAAGAGAAAAACAATAATAACATCTAGGATTAACTAAGAGAGACATCAGCTAGTAATACACTAAGCCCTAATGTAGTAGAAAAACATCATTATAAACAGCAGCACGAACATGAGTCATTATGAGCAGATGGTCACAGATGAACGCAGCAACAAGAAACAGATCAGTATCAACATGATGTGACATTTTGCAGTGTTTATTCTTATTATTTATTTATTCATGAGTCTGACAGCCTCAGGGTAGAAGCTGTTCCTCAGTCTAGTGGTTCTACATTTGATGCTCCTCAACCTCCGTCCCGAGGGGAGTGGTGCAAAGAGTGAGTGTGCTGGGTGAGTGAGGTCTTTCATGATGCAGGTGGCTCTTTTTCTGCATCTGGAGGTGTAAATGTCTGTGATGGTGGGGAGACTGACTCCCACAGACTTCTGTGCAGCCTTCACCACTCTCTGTAGAGCTTTCCTCTCTGCAACTGTGCAGCCTCCATGCCACACGTTGATGCTGGAGCACAGGACGCTCTCCACTGCACACCTGTAGAACGAGGTGAGGACTGAGCTTCTCAGACCAGCTCGTCTCAGCCGTCTGAGGAAGTAGAGTCTCTGATGACCTTTCTTGATCAGGCTGGTGGTGTTATTGCTCCAGCTGAGGTTATCATTCAAGTGTACACCCAGGTACTTGTAGCTGGAGACCACCTCCACCGCAGATCCACCTATATACAGTGGGGTGTGGGTGTGTTTGTTCCTTCTGAAGTCCACAATCATCTCCTTCGTCTTCTTCACATTCATGTGAAGGTTGTTCTCTTTGCACCAGCTCTCCAGATGTTCCACCTCCTGTCTGTAGCTGGATTCATCATTATCTGTGATGCATCCCACCACAGCTGTATCATCTGCAAACTTAACAATATGACAGCCTGGATGTGTGGCTGTACAATCATATGTGAGCAGAGTGAACAGAAGAGGGCTCAGCACACATCCTTGAGGAGAGCCAGTGCTGAGGGTGATGGTGGAGGAGGAGAAGTTGTGGATCTTCACGGACTGTGGTCTGTTTGTTAAGAAGTCTAGTACCCAGTTACAAATAGAGGGGCTTAGTCCAAGTGTAGATAGTTTGTCTATCAGAGTTTGGGGGATCATGGTGTTGAAAGCAGATGTGAAGTCCACAAAGAGCAGACGCACGTATGAGTCCTTCTGATCCAGGTGGGTGAGAGCAGTAGAAAATTCTGTCCACCATCTACATGCTGACCACTTAAGCCTGGTTTATACTTCTGTCTTACGTCTTTTACCCCCCGTTGAGTGAGAATTTGAGTGATAAAAGGTTGCGCAACTTCTGGCTGCACTCCTGCTGTGATCCCCCGGTGACAGCCTGTCTTGAATGCAGCGTCTTGCAGTTCTGCTTGGGGGCCACGTACAAGACGGGCTGTCACCGGGGGATCACAGCAGGAGTGCAGCCAGAAGTTGCGCAATGTTTGTTCACTCAACGGGGGGTAAAAGACGTAAGACAGAAGTATAAACCAGGCTTTAGGCAACCCCACTTTGAAAAATCCAAACTATCCCTTTAATTTTCATTTACCCGTATGTCTTATGCTATGCTGTGTCCTCGTCTTGTCGAGATTTTTCGATCCAAGAGAGGGAAAGTTGGCCAAGTGTTGACACAGCTTTCCCAACAGACCAGGGTTGGTCCTATTGTTTTCTGTAGCTCATGTCTTCAAGTGTGACTATTCATCTTAAAGCTCCCCTGACATGATCTTTTGACTTTTCAAAAAATGGCACAACATATATAAATATTAAGATAGACCTCTGACCGTTTTTGCTAAAATAATGTTAAATGAATGAAAATTTCTCTCAAAATAGTTTAAAATTAGCGCCGTTTTTTTAGACCGTAAATCCGGATCTTCCGGTCACGTGTCAGCATTCCCGTTTCTGACGTCACGTCCGATACTGAACTCTGCTCAAACGACAAAAATACTGAGTTTTCATGTGTTTTTTCACTACAGTTAGCAAGTTAAGCATATAAACACACGTTTCCGATCATTTTTATGCACTCAAAAGTAGTTTTTAGATGAAAATAGAGTGTTTTTAGGTGCGCTGGCGAAATTTACGAACGGACTTCCGGGTTGCGAATTTTTGGAAAAAACGAAAAAAATACTGAGTTTTCATGTGTTTTTTCACTACAGTTAGCAAGTTAAGCATATAAACACACGTTTCCGATCATTTTTATGCACTCAAAAGTAGTTTTTAGATGAAAATAGAGTGTTTTTAGGTGCGCTGGCGAAATTTACGGACGTGACGTCAGAAACAGGAATGCTCACGTGACCGGAAGATCCGGATTTACGGTCTAAAAAAACGGCGCTAATTTTAAACTATTTTGAGAGAAATTGTCATTCATTTAACATTATTTTAGCAAAAACGGTCAGAGGTCTATCTTAATATTTATATATGTTGTGCCATTTTTTGAAAAGTGAAAAGAACATGTCAGTGGAGCTTTAATGCTTCCCATAGAAAATGTTAGATTTAAATCAAAGGTTTTAAAAACAAGGCTGTGAGTTTCTGAACTTCACTAAAACTTTCAGAGAACTTCAGTACAACCTGCTAGCTCTTCTCAATGTTGTAACAGTATGTTAATCAACCATGATGCATGTGTTCTTAAATTTTAGGGAATACCTTCAAAAGTCCTTGATGTTGATGTTTATAAAGGTGTGAGAACTTCACATTGTATAATGCAATCATTTGTACTTGTTTGCTCACTTGTGTTTGTCATTTTACTGCCCAACAGACTGCAGAGCTTACTGATATTCGAACACTGGTGCTCAGAGGACTTCCTGTTATCCTTGGTGACATGAACCCCACAGACCTACAAACCAGCCTTTGTAAGTAATTTTATTATCTCAAAGATGACCTAAAGGAACAATGGCCCTCATGCACGAAAATGTTCGTATTCTTATCCTAAATTTCTCCTACTTTTGTTCGTACGAAGCGTTCGTACGAACATGCCACGTCAGATCCAACAAAGTCTTCTATCGTCAGGAAATGTGTGTATATGAGCTGTGTAAATAATGATGAATCCCACCTGTTCTATTCACCTGCTCGTGCACGCGAGTGGTTATTTACATAATTCCCACCCCTCAAAACACCATATAAGGATATAGTTTCCTGCCACCGCGAGCAGGAAGTGTCCATTCATTCCGGCTTTTATGCGTCAGAAAACACACAAACGCGTTTGGCGAATTAAAATTGACTCGCCTTTGATCATAGTGTCAGCCCCGGATCTGAGCGCAGACCCACACAGAATACAGATGACATCAGTGAGCGCCCACAGTCAACAGGCAGTTTATATTAAAAATGACATGAAACAACTGAATAAGCTGGTTTCGCTTTTTTCTCCCCTGTCTCTGCAGCGGCGCTGTGTGTGTGTGTGTGTGTGTGCCGACAGTGGCGGGCGTTGCGTGGCACAGGTGGTCGACATGAGTGGCGCGGGCGTGGTGGCGCGGGGGGGCGCGTTGCGTGGCACACGGTGGTCGACATGAGTGGCGCGGGGGGCGCGTTGCGTGGCACACGGTGGTCGACATGAGTGGCGCGGGGGGGGCGCGTTGCGTGGCACACGGTGGTCGACATGAGTGGCGCGGGGGCCGCGCGCGGGTGGCGCAAGGTGGTGGACGTGGGGGTGGGGTGTGTTGAAGCCGCTTTAATTAAACCAATATGTGTGGTTGCATTTAATTGTTTTTAAACTCAAAATATTTTCTAAATAACGAAATATAAAGTTATTAGTGGAGAAAAGGCCGTCTGGATGACAGCGGACTGACGCTCCTAAAATATACGTCAGGTCTGGACCACACGTAAATTTTGTTCGTATCTGAAAAAAATCCTAGGATATGAAAACATTGTTGGATGCCACAAATGATCCCAAATCACTCGTACGCACAGTATAAGAACAAATCTGTGCGTACAAACGGTTTGTGCATGAGGGCCAATGTAAGGTGCTGAAAATATAATAAAAATGTGTACACTGAAATGAACATAGATTTTTCAAAGTGTCTAAAAATACAAATTGCTGTGACCATGTCCACAAAAATACACTGCTTATTTTCTTACACTGATCCTCCTGCTGCTTCTCTAAATTGGGGAAAATTCTGTCCACCATCTACATGCTGACCACTTAGGCAACCCCACTTTGAAAAATCCAAACTATCCCTTTAATTTTCATTTACCCGTATGTCTTATGCTATGCTGTGTTGAGTTCATGTCATGAACTGTTATGCTTATGTTTTATGCTATGCTGTTTCATGAGGGAGTGGTGGAGCAGAGGTTAGAGTATATGGGCCAGTGATCAGAAAGTCACCAGTTCAACTCCCAGGACTAACGACGTCAAAATGTGGGTGGAAAAGGTGAAACATCCACACCAGCCTCAACCTTCATTTGCCCCACTCTGGGCCCTTGAGCAAGGCTCTTAACCCCCACCATTTGCTCCCTAAACAGGTCTCTTGAAAACAGTTTTTGTGACTCAATGGGACTATCAGTAGAAATAACGGGTAAATATAAATGTTGGGATTTGAGCCTGGACAGACAGATGTGGGAACCCTGGTGACAGTTCCTGTATTTGAAAAAAAAAAAACCTGTGAGCATAGTTTTAAACAACTGAAAGAATACGGTATCGTTCCACACTAGCACATGATCATGTGTCCTTTTGTGGAGCTTAAACTAATACACAATTTACACAAGGAAACTAGGGCTGCATGTTATGATAAAACAGAAGATATGACAAATATTGTAATTCGTTTATGGAAATCATTATTTTTGATCAATTAATGATGGCTGCTTAACGATAATTGTCTCTGTTGTGCTCTTGTCATTTATTAAGGACTCAGATGATGATGACTTGTTCTGCAACATTGACATTGGGATTCTCCTCGTTGAACCTGAAGGTGCTGTGCCCTCATCCTCCT
>JBBPBX010018662.1:15780-45340 GCA_038048925.1 Garcialebias charrua | reverse complement strand
GTTGTTCTCGTCTTTGCGAGGCCCTGTTGCTCACTAAAAGTGTATTTCACAAAGGGTATTTGCCTGTTAACACCGTTAGCGGTGGTCCTTAGCTCCTCAAACAGTTCGGTTGACATGATAGACACGTCTGAACTGCAAACCAGGAGTGCTTCTCGTGCGAGGACCCTCTCCAGTGTGATTGGCATTTAAGCTTTCTTAGCCACCCCCCTTTTGATAAAGTTACACAGAAACGGTCTAGGTTTAAGCACACGCTTCTGTTTACGTATACCTCTGTCTGTGTAATCTTTGTTGCTGTCAACATCATGATGGCTGTCTACCTCACGACCTTCGGGACGCTGAACATCAGCAATTTGTTTGCTGTCAGCATCCTTGTCAGTGTTGACGATGTTGTTGTCAACTGTGTGCACTGAGTTGTTGCAAAAGGCAGTGCTGCGCGTCGCCTCACCAGGTTGAACAACGTTGTTTGTGTTATTATCAAGGATAAGGCCACACATTGTGTCAGCTTGGTCATCTGTTGTAACATTCAAATCATTTAACAAACTACTTACTTCCTCGGTCTCTTCCGAGCGCGGAGGCGTTGTTTCCTTAATCTGGAGCTTGTGTGACTCTTTGCATGTCTCGAACTGTGCAGCTCGAGGTGCAGGGGCAGGAGGGCCGCTTCTCGGGGTACCTGTTGGGACCGACCATTGTTCAATGGGTCACGGCGCCCAGACATCAATTTCTCTCGACATTCACCCACTGTGAGACCTAGGTCAAAACCTTTTTGGTTCGATCTGAACCATCGTGGTTCACCTAGAGAGCAAACACCTACCTTTTGTGGTTCTTTGCACGTCTCAGATTTGTCCATCTGAAGTGCCCGAGGAGTAGAACTCCCTTTGAACCAAAATGAGTCAATTTTCCAGCTGGCATCAACATACTGTAGTTTGTTATTATGAAAATCCTGTGTACTCTCGCCCACTGTAGGAGAGGAAACCTCTTCTATCAGTTGCGAGTGGGATTTGACCTTTTGACCTGGGCACACCACTGAGGGTGTTTTGTGTTGTTTGAACATATCAAAAACTTCCACAGTGTATTGTTTAATTTCTGCCATGGTACTCTCTTCGAAATTAACCTCGAAACGAACACATTTGCCATGAAAAGGCAAGAGATTTGCAACGAAAAGATGTTTAAACTGTTCATCTTCCTTTAATCCAGGGACAGTTATGTCACCGGAATAAACAGAGAGGAGCCTGTCGAAAAACAACAGGGGATTTTCACCTGTTGCTGAAGGACATTCCTCGCAGCAAAGTAATTCCCACGCATTGAAACAGTTCCTCCCACCGTGCGAGGTGTAGCATTTACACGGCCCGAACTAAACCATTTAGGTATGGGCAGAGAGCAGGCCCTCTCAGTTGATGCACCTGTTAGACCGTCTATTTTTGTATTGATTTTCTGTGAAAAATCAAGTAAAATGGTTCGTAATTTACAGTGTGTTGTCTCACCATGTGATGCTTGCGGCAGTCAACATGTTGTCCAAGATGTGAAATCAAATAAAAATCAGTGATTTTTATTAAATTGTCGACCCGTGATAAGATCAACAACGTCGGCTATCTCTGTGTGATTTTTGTGAAAATCAAGACAAAAGATGCCTCATGTGTGTTATTTTAAACTTGCAGTTTAAAATAAACTGGACAGACAGCTTGTGTTGCAACAGAATTTATGATAAAAGTGTCAAGTTTTATCAAAAAGCAGACTTGTCTGTATTAATTCTGTGTAACTGTTCTGCTATCAACATTTGATTATATGTGAAAATCAAATGAAAGGATGCTGTGTGTCAAACAGTCCTGGACCGTTACTTTAACCAAGAAGATCCTAGACTGGATTTGTGATGATGCAGGGAGTCTCTGGAGGTGTTGCTTCATCTCCTGGACCTGGATTCATGACATGGTTGGGGGTGACAACTGTTTTCTGGCTGGCAGGTGCATCTTGCAGGTGGTCTCAGTCAGGAGTGTTTGGGACGCCTCGTTCTGCTGTCCATCATGGTGTCATCCACCTGCCTAAAAACCCAGAGGACCTGCAGGTGGTGTCCTGTGGGTTTGCAGAGCTGGCAGCCACAGAACCTTTTGTTGTTTTTTAATTAACTTACTGTTAATAAAATGAATTATAGACAACTAGTTTTTGTAATCAATTTATTTTTTCAAAATTAGAACAAAACAAAGACCAACACATTTTTCAAACTCATAAATATACCGGTAATTTATTTACCGGTATTTGCATTTTTTTCTAGAATACTAAATAATCTTTCCATCATCTCCCTACTTTCATTCAACCTTCTCTCTTCTGCCTCCCTCTGCAGCTTCATATCTTCTCTGATTAAGTCCATTAACTCATCCTCTCTGTTCTTCTTCCTCTTTCTTCCTCGTCTCTGTTCCATTCTTTCCTCCTCCTCAGCCCTGTCGTCCTGGTCACCCACTGCTGTGCTTGGACCTGGATTGTCCTCACGGATGGAGGAAATTAGGACAGGAGGTGCAATGCAAGGTCTCTGTCCTAACGCCTCATCCATGAGGACAAACCAGGGCCACGTCGCAGCAGTGGGCTTCCCACTCACTCCTTCCCCTGACCCTGGATATTTGCAGTCCTGAACAGAGGAAATAAGATATCACAGTTGGCAAAAAGAGCAACAAACTTTTTTTTTTAAAGTTTACAAGTACATACCAGATTCCAAAAAAGTTGGGACACTAAACAAATTGTGAATAAAAACTGAATGACGTGGGGATGGCAAATGTCAATATTTTATGCATAACATAACATAGATGACAGATCAAAAGTTTAATCTAAGTAAATGTAACATTTTAAAGGAAAAATATGTTGATTCAAAATTTCACAGTGTCAACAAACCCCCAAAAAGTTGGGACAAGTAGCAATAAGTGGCTGGAACGCCAATCAACGCTCCGTTCAGAAGCCTGCCTCACTGATGGTATGGGGTTGCATGAGCGCTTGTGGCATGGGCAGCTTGCATGTCTGGAAAGGCACCATTAATGCAGAGAACTATGTTCAGGACTTGTCGCAACTTTTTTTGGGATTTGTTGACGCCATGAAATTTTGAAACAACATATTTTTCATTTAAAATGATAAATTCTCTCAGTTTAAACTTTAGATCTGTGATCTATTCTGAATAAAATATTAGATGTTGGCACCTCCACATCATTGCATTCAGTTTTTATTCACAATTTGTTTAGTGTCCCAACTTTTTTAGAATCTGGTTTGTATCAACAGAGCACGTACAAATTATATAATTCATTACACATGTACATACTTTGTATTTCTTCTTTAAATTGTCCCATTTCTTTTTAGCCTGCAGAGGAGTTACTTTATCCTGCAGGCCCATCTTCTCCAAAATTACCCTAATAACATCAACATAAAATGAATGAAGAGGGGAAACATGGAAAATAATGTCTTAAACCCACATTGAAAAACAGTTTTCACAGCACAACACAAGAGGTTGCAGGTTATGTACAGTACAGTACAGTATAGGGTTAATGAAACTGTACTCAGAAGCATAAGATGAATCTTGTACCTCCACGCCACAGCTGCAGAATGTTTAGCCCCCGTAAAAAGGTGGCTGTTTTTATTCCGAAGCTTAATAAAAGCCTCGGTCTGCTCCTTGCTCCCTAAAAAACAGAAGAATAAAATTAGCTTAGTGGCGATAATACGACGGGACCCGCTGTACGAGCTGACAAAAGATACAAAAAATATCCACGCAAATGACAAAAGACTAACATCCGCTTTAATCATTTATGTCATAAATCATAACCGCTTTAGGCTTTTAATTTTTTAATCCCACATTCCCCATCTTGTATAATTTAATTAACAGTCCTCCTACCCACAACATATCATAAGCTTTCTCTATATCAAAAAATATTGCCACTACACTTTCTTTATTTACTTGTGCTCTTCTGATTTCATGCTCCAAACATAATGTAGAATCATTAGTATTCCTCCCTTTTCGAATGCTACAGCCACTGCTCACCTGCTCCTGTTTTGTCACCACACACAGCTGTTGGTAATTAGCTCATTAGTCTGGTTCCATGTGTTGCACTTGTGTCAATTTCCAAGTCAGTGGAGCAACCTTGTTGTAGCTCTGTAAGTTTTGACCTACAGTTGGCTGTTTGAAAACTAAATTTGGTTTTGAGAGATCTGATCCTCATCTGTATTCCTGAGTTCTATCCTCCTGTCACCATATATCTACTTTCTTTTGTGCACAAGAAATATTTCGTTTTATTTAACCTTTATTTATCCAGGTAGTCTCATTGTGTCACGAGGACTCGTTTTAAAAAGAGACCTGTTTTGTGAGCAGATGGTGAGTGTTAAGGGCCTTGCTCAAGGGCACACAATGGGGCACAGGATGGTGGAGGCAGGTGTGGGTGTTTCACTTCTTCCACCCACATTTTGAGTTATCGGTCCAGGACCTTCTGATCACAAGCCCACCTTCTCTAACCTCAGCACCACCACTCCCCTAAAAATAATAAAAAATAAATAAAATAAAGTGGTTTTATAATACAGTTCTTTATCATTTCAACCCAAAAACTAAATAACAATTTGTCAAACTCTAAGTAAGATTGTAAAACAGTGATTCCCAACCTGGGGGGGGGGGCTAGAGAGCACAGGGGGAGCCCATAAGGTTTCTGCTCAGAGGTTGAAAAAAAATCAATTTACCGTATTGTCTGTGGATAGAGATTAAACGAGTACATAATTGTTAAACTCGACATTAACATAATAAAACTTGAGTAGAACTCGAGTAGTCGATGATGTCATAGGATCCTAAGATGCAAAAATAAATAAATAAATAAAAATGCAAAAAAAAAAGTCATTTAATATTTGCAAAAACAAAAAGAGCAACAAAACATTGGGAGTGTTCATTATACTGGACTACCATTTATCATACTGCAGCTAAATCACAGGAAAACCAAAACTATTAGTTGTTATTATTAAGCTGCAAAAGTGAAGGAATCGTGCGGCATGTCAAAAACGAAACTAAAAACAGTGAGGCAGACGACCACCCGCACCTGCAACAGTGCATGCAACACCGCCCCCTATGGTAACAATATTCTGTAGCGGTTACGGCAGGGAGTGGACTATTAGTGTTATGTCTTTCCCATAATGCTTAGCGATGTGTTAAGGCCGATATACACTTGAGCGTTCTCAGGATACGCCTATACGCAACGTACGTACGCAAGGCAAAAGCGTAGCCCCGCGTAGCCCCTCAGGGCACATACGCGCAAAGCTTTTTTTTTTACGTCCGCGTGCGCGATGCGCGGTGTCTGACCATAAACTTCCCCGGCGCCGGACTGTTTTGTATGTTACACAAATGAAATAAATTCCCCTTCTTTATCGCTGATCGGGCCTTTTCTTTTGTTTTTTTGCCTAAAGTCAAGTAATCACTTCTTCCTCCGTTCACTCCATGAATGAAATGAATGAATTCAGGTCCTACCTGGGTGCGCAATGTTTTAAATATTCCCTGGTGGGCTGTGTGCTGCAGGAAAAGCACTCCCTGTTATTATTTTTATTTCTGAGAGAACTTTTTATAACATATATAGTAGAAACACCGTATCAGAACACCGCCGCGGTCTTCAGCGAGCTACATGAGCTGACTGAAAGCTGTCAATCATTTCAGTAGGCGTGTCAGCAAGTGACCAATCAGCGAGCTCAGTTGAGTCCCCTCCGTGCGCAGCTGCTCATATTACAACAAGGAGAAGGCGAGCGTTTGAAAGCTGATAGTAAGCAGCAAAACACATGCGCACAAAATGTGCGCGTAGAGTGGCGTACCTGAGGACGCTCAGGTGTATTTCAGGCTTTAGTGTTCCAGCCACACCATGAGTGAGATGGATGTATGTGATATAGACCTGCCTCTTGTATGCTATTAAAGTTTAGTTGTTTCCTGTTGCTCAGCTCAAAGTCTATTTATTGGGTTTAACCCACATTAGATTACAATATGGAGGTCACAGAATTTGGTGTAACACCGGTTCGAAACGAGCTCCATACATTAAGTTGATTCATTTTCTGTTCTGTAACTGCGACATGTTGACGTCACTACGAATACTCGACAAGAAATTAAAAAAACTCGATAGATGTCCTAGGAATCGATGTGTCGATTACTCGAATAGTCCACATGTTTGGAGAGATTTTTCAATGTGTTTCTGTTCCTTTTTCTTCCCTTCGGTCTTCGTGGGGATGTGATCGGCCCGGTGCTGTAAAGTTCTGATGACAGAAAGTTTGTGTTCCAGTGGATGGTGAGAGTCAAACAGAAGATACTGGTCTGTGTGGGTTGGTTTTCTGTAAAACCAACTTCACCCCAGACCACATCTGCACCTTGCTGGATCTCTGCCTCTCCACCACTTATTTCAAGTTCAATGACAGATTTTACAGACAGAAGCACGGCTGTGCCATGGGATCTCCAGTGTCACCCATTGTTGCAAACCTTTACATGGAGGAAGTGTAACAGAGAGCCCTTAACTCCTATGAGGGGACAACTCCAAGCCATTGGTTCCGATATGTGGATGACACCTGGGTCAAAATCCAAGCCAGGGAGGTGGAAGCGTTCACCAGACACATTAACTCGGTAGACAACAACATCAAGTTCACCAGAGAGGATGCTAACGACAATAAGCTTCCTTTTTTGGACTGTTTGGTTCACATGGAAAGAGAGGACAGCCTCAACATTGAAGTTTACAGAAAACTTGAACTGGCTTGTTACGTGTTCAAGAGTTGAAGAAAGCTCTGAAACGAATGTGCACGTTATTTGCAGGTTTATTGTACATATAAGAAGAAATTTGCAGCTCACAACAGACCTCTCGGTGAACCACGAGTCCCACACACAAACTTTGAAGGCTGGGCCACATATAAAAACCCCTGGGTGTCGTCATCGCCTCGTGGGACCGCCTTGGAACTGCCCTACGCTCACCACGTAGCCAGCCTCTCTGCAAATCAGCTATCAGCTCGATGTAAACAAACTAGTGTCGTGTCTGTTGTATTGTGCAGACGTGTAACTGAAAAACTCTTCCCTATTGAAAACAAAGCCCAGAAGAAAAAGGTTCTGCCTTGGGTCTCGTTTCACAATATATGGCAGAATATAGGTGCACACTAATTTTAGAACATAATAGATATACGCCATTTCTTCCGTGGTCCACACTGCTCTCACCCACCTGGATCAGAAAGACTCATACGTGCGTCTGCTCTTTGTGGACTTCACATCTGCCTTCAACACCATGATCCCCCAAACTCTGATAGACAAACTATCTACACTTGGACTAAGCCCCTCTATTTGTAACTGGGTACTAGACTTCTTAACAGACAGACCACAGTCCGTGAAGATCCACAACTTCTCCTCCTCCACCATAACCCTCAGCACTGGCTCTCCTCAGGGATGTGTGCTGAGCCCCCTTCTGTTCACTCTGCTCACATATGATTGTACAGCCACACTTCCAGGCTGTCATATTGTTAAGTTTGCAGATGATACAGCGGTGGTGGGATGCATCACAAACAATGATGAGTCCAGCTACAGACAGGAGGTGGAACACCTGGAGAGCTGGTGCAAAGAGAACAATCTTCACATGAATGTGAAGAAGACAAAGGAGATGATTGTGGACTTCAGAAGGAACAAACACACCCATGCCCCACTGAAAATAGGTGGGTCTGCAGTGGAAGTGGTCTCCAGCTACAAATACTTGGGTGTACACATGAATGATAACCTCAGCTGGAGCAACAACACCACCAGCCTGATCAAGAAAGGTCATCAGAGACTCTACTTCCTCAGACGGCTGAGACGAGCTGGTCTGAGCAGCCCAGTCCTCACCTCCTTCTACAGGTGTGCAGTGGAGAGCATCCTGTGCTCCAGCATCAACGTGTGGCATGGAGGCTGCACAGTTGAAGAGAGGAAAGCTCTGCAGAGAGTGGTGAAGGCTGCACAGAAGTCTGTTGGAGTCAGTCTCCCCACCATCACAGACATTTACACCTCCAGATGCAGGAAAAGAGCCACCTGCATCATGAAAGACCTCACTCACCCAGCACACTCACTCTTTGCCCCACTCCCCTCAGGACGGAGGTTGAGGAGCATCAAATGTAGAACCACTAGACTGAGGAACAGCTTCTACCCTGAGGCTGTTAGACTCATGAATAAATAAAAATAAAATAAAAAAAAACACTGCAAAATATCACATCATGCTGATGCTGATCTGTTTTCTTGTTGCTGTGTTCATCTGTGTTCATCTGTGACCATCTGCTCATACAAACTCATGTTCGTGCTGCTGTTTATTCCCACTATATTAGGCTTAGTGTATTACTAGTTGATGCTTTTCTTAGTTAGTTCTAGATGTTATTACTGTTTTTCTCTTTCATTGTTGTTGGATGTAACTGGGACCTCGTGTACATAATCTCGTTTTCATCTCATGTACCACATGCGGTGCAAATGACAATAAAGACTCTCTGACTCTCTGACTCTGATATAATACTGATAGAAATATATTTCAGGCTGATGGCAGGGACAGTAGCAGCGGGATGGTCACCGAATCCCACGGTGAGCTGGTGGTGTCGACTGGCGTGGTGGGAGCGATCGGCGGCTGCTGCTCCAGGCCTGAGAAGTCCACAGAGTTCACCAAGCGTTTCCAGCTAATTTATCCGTATGAGGCAAACTCTGGTCGGACACACGGTCCTCCAAAGCCAGCTGTGAAGCCGGAGCTAACCGAAGCTAGATGCTGGTGAAGATTCTCAGTCGTCCAGGACATGATAAATAAAAAAAAAGGCGTTCAATACAGAACACTCTCACAGTTTCCTCATTGAATTGATAAAGCTCCCCGGATGGGAAGCGAAACGTCTTCTGTTACAAATAAAGTCCAGTTGTTCTGTATTGAACTCCTTTTTTGATTAACCGAAGCTAACCGCAAAATGGCGGACACGGCGGCATTTCCAGTAACTGCCAGAAACTGCGCAAATAGCCTTAAAAAATATAATTAAAAAAATAACAATAATGATACTTTATTTATAAAGCCATTTAAAACAACCACAGCTGCAACAAAGTGCTGTACACATGAAATCAAGAACATTTAAACACATAAAAAAATAAAAAATAAATCATATTTTTATTAACATGATGCGTTCGTAAATCTGAATTGCCGTAAGTTGAGGGTGCCGTAACCCGAGGACTCCCTATATATATATATATATATATATTAGGGGTGTAACGATACACAAAACTCACGAGACGAGACGAGAAAATCACAGATCTCGCGAGAACGAGACGAGATTTTAACATTAGTTCAAGAAAACTTCAAAGATCGTTTTATGCCGCAAAAAGGCTTTTATTCTGTTTTAACATGTATTACAAACCCAACTGATGTCTTCATTTTACTGATTGAATCTCCTTAGACCTTAGAACGTTCAACTTTGTTAAAAAAAATAGATATTCACGCAGGACTTTCCAAAAATTGAACATAAATATCCGCATCAGCGCTGAATCTGCAGCCGTCACTCACCAGTGTTGCCAGATTGGGCGGTTCACCGCGATTTTCCTTCTGACTTTTGCGGGTAAAGAGTGCTTTGGGTGGGTGGGACTCTATCTGGCAACACCGGTCACACCGGTGTTTACACGCGTGTCTTTACATTCGGGGCAGCGTCGGCAGCGCCGGGACCCTCCATCAATGTAGAGGCGTCTGCGGGCGGCACCGGGACCCTCCATCAGTAGTTGGGGCGTCTTCTATAGCAACTTCATCCGGCGAAGCCATGCTGTCCGTGACGCTGACTTGCTAGGGGCTCTGCTAGCGCTAGCATTAGCATCTCGCGAGACAACGTTACCTCTCAACGAGAGATATCGCGGGAGTTTAATATCGCGAGATCTCGTACAACGAGATCTCGTTACATGCCTAATATATATATATATATATATATATATATNCAGCGCCGGGACCCTCCATCAATGTAGAGGCGTCTGCGTGGCACCGGGACCCTCCATCAGTAGTTGGGGCGTCTTCTATAGCAACTTCATCCGGCGAAGCCATGCTGTCCGTGACGCTGACTTGCTAGGGGCTCTGCTAGCGCTAGCATTAGCATCTCGCGAGACAACGTTACCTCTCAACGAGAGATATCGCGGGAGTTTAATATCGCGAGATCTCGTACAACGAGATCTCGTTACATGCCTAATATATATATATATATATATATATATATATATATATATATATATATATATACATATATATATATATATACATATATATTTATATGTATATGTATATTACACACACACACATATACAGTATATATGTACTGTACATGTATATGTATATTACACACACACACACATTAGTCATTGTTTTTGCTAGAGCTGTTTGTACATGCCCGGAGTTTGATATTGTGGCAAAATTACCATTTTAATTTTTAATACTGTTTTAAGATTACTCTGTTGTTAGTTTTTAAAGACAAGTTATTTGAGTAATTCTCAAAATAGTGTTCTTGTAGTTGCTATTTCTTTTGTACAACTACCAGTTTATACATTTTTCAAATACAAGTTTCTAACTATTTACTTTATTATTTTATCTCTTTGATAAAGCTATTAATCACTTCTGATTGTCCCCATCCTCCCTCTGCTCTCTCAGTTCAAGAGGAGGATGTGAACAGGCTGTTTAAGAGGCTGAATCCACACAAGGCTGTTGATCCTGACTATGTGTTCCCCTCCACCCTGAGACACTGTGCTGATGAGTTGGCCCTGGTCTTCACAGGAATCTTCAACTCTTCTCTGGAGTCATGCCACGTCCCAGCCTGTTTCAAGATGTCCATCATTGTCCCTGTCCCCATGAAGCCACGTGTTACAGGACTAAATGACTACAGGCCTGTGGCTCTCACGTCTGTAGTCATGACAACTTCTGAACGCCTGGTTTTACCCCACCTCAAGTCCATCAGCAACCCCCTTCTGGACCCTCTGCAGTTTGCCTACAGAGCCAACAGGTCTGTAGATGACACCATAAACCTGGCCCTCCACTTCACCCTGCAGCATCTGGACTCCCCAGGAGCCTACGCTAGGATCCTGCATGGACTTCAGCTCTGCATTCAACACCATCCTTCCTGCTCTGAACCGAGACAAGCTTTCTCTGCTCCATGTACCTGACTCCACCTGCAGGTGGATCACAGACTTCCTAACAGATCGGAGTCAGTGCGTGCGGCTGGGGAAAGCTGTCTCGGACACTCGGACTTTAAGCACAGGACCTCCACAGGGCTGTGTACTTTCCCCTCTGCTCTTCTCCCTGTACACCACTGCTGCATCTCCAGCCATGATTCCGTAAAACGTGTTAAGTTTGCGGACGACACCACCCTCCTTGGGTTAATCTTGGATGGTGATGAGTCTGCCTACAGGAGGGAGGTGAACCGGCTGGTGACCTGGTGCAGCGACAACAACCTGGAGCTCAATGGCCAGAAGACAGTGGAGATGATCGTGGATTTCAGGAAAGCCACAGCCCATCTGCCCCCCCCTCGCCCTTAACGATACCCCCATCATCACTGTGGACTGTTATCGGTTTCTCAGCACCACCATCACCCAGGACCTCAAGTGGGAGCTGAACATCAGCTCCCTCATCAAGAAGGCTCAGCAGAGGATGTACTTCCTGTGACAGTTGAGGAAAGCCAAGCTGATGGTGCAGTTCTACACGACCATCATCGAGTCCATCCTCTGCTCTTCCATCACAGTGTGGTACATCGGGACCACTGCCAGGGACAGACAGAGACTACAGTGCATTGTGCGCTCTGCAGCCTCCCATCTCTCCATGACCTGTATGTCTCCAGGACTGTGGGGCGAGCAGGTTTATGTTTATGTTTATGTTTGTTTATGTTTATTAAATTTGTTCATTTTTTTACAAAAGAAACAATACAAGACAATGTTCAGGTCGGATTACAGCTGACCATTCTCACCCTGCATGAGTTACTTACTTTATAACTCTGCTTTGGTCACTTTATCACTGTATTTTAACTGCAGTACTCCAATTGCACGTTTTTTTTTCTGTGCATTGTGTTGTATTGGTGTCCATATGTTTTATTTTATCTTTTATATTTTATTCACACCTTTATGCTGAAGCAAGTTCCTAGTCTGTGAATCCTGTTCATTGACAATGGCAAGTTAGTCGAAGACGCCAAGGAGGAAAACGTGTCAGGAGACAGAGGGAGAGGAGGAAAGTGAAGAATGTAGGACTGAGGGTTGCAACTCTAAATGTGGGGACAATGACAGGCAAAGGTAGAGAGCTGGCTGACATGATGCAGAGAAGAAAGGTAGATGTTTTATGTGTCCAAGAGACCAAGTGGAAGGGCAGCAAGGCTCGCAGTATTGGAGCAGGGTTCAAACTGTTTTACCATGGTGTGGATAGAAAGAGAAATGGAGTAGGGGTGGTCCTGAAGGAGGAGTTGGCAAAGAATGTAGTAGAGGTGAAGAGAGTGTCAGATAGGGTGATGTGTCTAAAGGTAGAAGTAGAAGGTCTGATGCTAAACATAGTAAGTGGTTATGCTCCACAGGTTGGATGTGATGGGGAGGAGAAAGATAAATTTTGGAAAGATTTGGATGAAGTGATAGAGAGTATTCCCAGGGAGGAAAGAGTGGTGATTGGAGCAGACCTGAATGGACATGTTGGTGAAGGAAACAGAGGGGATGAGGAAGTGATGGGTAGGTTTGGTGTCAAGGAAAGAAACCAGGAAGGACAGATGGTGGTGGATTTTGCCAAGAGAATGGAAATGGCTATAGTCAATACCTATTTCCAAAAGAGGGAGGAACATAGAGTGACCTATAAGAGTGGAGGAAGGAGTACACAGGTCGACTACATTCTGTGTAGAAGAGGAAACCTGAGAGAGATTGGAGACTGTAAGGTTGTAGCAGGGGAGAGCGTGGCCAGACAGCATCGGATGGTTGTGTGTAGAATGACTGTTGTTGCGAAGAAGAGAAAAAGAGTAAAATCAGAGAAGAAGACCAAATGGTGGAAGCTAAAGAAGGAAGAATGTTGTGAGAAATTCAGAGACGAGCTGTTAAAGGCTCTGGGTGGTAAGAAAGAGCTTCCAAGTGACTGGGCTACTACAGCAACAGTAATTAGAGAGACAGGTAGGAAGGTACTTGGTGTGTCATCTGGACAGAGAATGGATGATAAGGAAACCTGGTGGTGGAATAGTGAAGTGCAGGACGCCATTCAAAGAAAGAGATTAGCCAAGAAGAAATATGACAGTGAGAGGACTGAAGAGAGGAGACAGGAATATAAGGAGATGGGACATAGAGCAAAGAGGGAAGTAGCTAAGGCAAAGCAGAGGGCGTACAATGAGTTATATGGGAGACTGGACACTAAAGAGGGCGAGAAGGACTTGTACCGATTGGCAAGACAGAGGGATCAGGCTGGAAAGGATGTGCAGCAGGTTAGGCTTATTAAAGATGGGAATGGGAATGTTCTAACAAGTGAGGAGAGTGTGATGGGAAGATGGAAGGATTACTTTGAGGAGCTAATGAATGAAGAGAATGAAAGAGAAAGAAGAGTGGAGGTAATAGAAACTGTGGACCAGGAAGTGGGAAAGATTAGTGAGGGTGAAGTCCGGAAAGCTCTGAAAAGAATGAAGAAGGGGAAGGCAGTAGGACCTGATGACATACCAGTGGAGGTTTGGAAATGTCTTGGAGAGATGGCAGTGAGGTTTTTGACTCAAATATTTAATGGAATATTTGAGGGTGAGAAAATGCCTGAAGAATGGAGAAGAAGTGTGCTGGTTCCCATTTTTAAGAACAAGGGTGATGTACAGAGTTGTAGCAACTACAGGGGAATTAAGTTGATGAGCCACACAATGAAGATCTGGGAGAGAGTTGTGGAAGGAAGGCTTAGACAAGAGGTGACTATCTGTGAGCAGCAGTATGGTTTCATGCCAAGAAAGAGCACCACAGATGCCATCTTTGCTTTGAGGATGTTGATAGAGAAGTACAGAGAGGGTCAGAAAGAACTCCATTGTGTGTTTGTGGATTTAGAAAAAGCATATGACAGGGTGCCAAGAGAGGAGGTGTGGTATTGCATGAGGAAATCTGGAGTGGCAGAAAAGTATGTTAGACTGGTACAGGACATGTATGAAGACAGCAGGACAGTGGTGAGATGTGCTGTGGGAGTGACAGATAGCTTCAAGGTGGAGGTGGGATTGCATCAAGGATCGGCTCTGAGCCCCTTCTTGTTTGCTCTGGTGATGGACCGACTAACAGATGAGGTCAGGCAGGAATCCCCATGGACTATGATGTTTGCAGATGACATTGTGATCTGTGGTGAGAACAGGGAACAAGTGGAAGAGAACTTGGAGAGGTGGAGGTATGCACTTGAAAGAATCAAAAAGGCGTTCAATTCAGGATCAACTGGACTTTATTTGTAACAGAAAACGTTTCGACTTCTGTCCAGAAGTCTTTTTCAATTCGGAGGTACTTCTGGACAGAAGTCGAAACGATTTCTGTTAAAAATAAAGTCCATTTGATCCTGAATTGAACGCCTTTTTGATTTATCATGTCCTGGATGACTGAGAATCTTCACCAGCACTTGAAAGAAGAGGAATGAAAGTCAGCCGTAGTAAGACAGAGTACATGTGTGTGAATGAGAGGGAGGACGGTGGAACAGTGAGGCTACAAGGAGCAGAGGTCACAAAGGTGCAGGACTTCAAGTACTTGGGGTCCACTGTCCAGGAAAATGGGGAATGTGGTAAAGAGGTGAAGAAGAGAGTCCAGGCAGGATGGAGTGGATGGAGAAAAGTTTCAGGAGTGATTTGTGACAAAAAGGTGTCAGCAAAGGTCAAAGGAAAAGTTTACAAGACAGTGGTGAGACCAGCTATGTTGTATGGTCTGGAGACAGTGTCATTGACAAAAAGACAGGAGAAAGAACTGGAAGTGGCAGAAATGAAGATGCTGAGGTTCTCCTTAGGAGTGACAAGGATGGATAAGATCAGGAATGAGATCATCAGAGGTACAGCACATGTTGAACAACTGGGAGATAAAGTTAGGGAGGCCAGACTGAGATGGTTTGGACATGTCCAGAGGAGGGACAGTGGGTATATTGGTAGAAGGATGTTAGAAATGCAGCTGCCAGGAAAAAGACAAAGAGGGAGACCAAAGAGGAGATATATGGATGCAGTTAGAGAGGACATGGAGGTAGTTGGAGTGAGGACAGAGGATGCAGAGGACAGAGTGAGGTGGAGGAGGATGACTCGCTGTGGCGACCCCTGAAAAGGGAAAAGCCGAAAGAAGAAGAAGAAGACAATGGCAATAATAAACTGAATCTGAATCTGAATACATTAATCTGAATGAGTCTTTGGGAGAGGAGAGTAGCGAGGGATTGGGGGGCTCAGATTGGCTATGAAGTAAGAAGGCGAGTGGGGCTTTGAAGAAAATAGGTGAACCACTGGTGTAAAGTACACAGG
The DNA here is from genome assembly GCA_038048925.1 of Garcialebias charrua. Lineage (NCBI taxonomy): Eukaryota > Metazoa > Chordata > Actinopteri > Cyprinodontiformes > Rivulidae > Garcialebias > Garcialebias charrua. Next base: position 29,914 of record JBBPBX010018662.1, on the reverse strand, counting down.
ACTAAACAGTTGTGTTAGTGTTATTTTAAACCTTTAATACTGTAAGTATAGAAGTGGTCTGGATCAACATTGAAGTTCATGCTCAATAAACCAGGTAAAAAAATCCAGTAAAGTTCAATCAGGTCATCTGGACAGTTTTATTTTTATTTTTTAAGAAACCATTCAGATGACCTGACTGAACTTTGTTGGGTCTGGATCAACAGTTCCACAGACTCTCTGAAGGTTTTTAAAGTTTATATTTGGTTTCTGTTTGTTGTCCTTCTACCTGAACATTTTCAAAGGGTTTTAATTGTTAATTTGTTTAACTTTGTCATCTTATCAGTTGTTGATTTATGGTGGGATCATCTCAAACAACAGCATGTGAGCAGGAAGTGAAATCAGTCAAATTAGCCTCTCATGAAGGAAGCTGCCAAACTGTAAAAACGTGTGTGTGTGTCGAGAAAATAACATGTGAAGTACACAACAACTAAACTAACAGGCTTATTTCCTCCATAAAATCAAACACACATGATCTGCTATCTGTTTATTTAGACAGGTTTGAACACCCATGGTACAGAATGCTGAGTCAGCATTTACACAGTTTCCCTGTAGTAGTTTTTTCCTGTTTGTTTTTGCATTCTGACTACTTGTTCTGCTACTTGTAAGTGTAAGCACTTTGCTATTTTAAATGTGCTTGATAAATACATTTGATTTGACTTGTTCATACCTTGTGTTAATTCAACGCTCATATTCCAAAACGTTCAGCTCATTCAGGAGATAGACTCTGTGACTTTTGGTTTTAGTACCTTTAGTATATTTCAAAGTATTAAACTTTATTTACAAACACCTTCATAATAAAAACAGTGAGATCAGTTCAATTCCATTAAGTCATTGTTGTCTTTGAATCTTGCTAAAGCTCCTAGCTCTGTTTTTTTTTTTTTTTAAGCTACTTTTATTCTTTATCTACCATTCTGGTATTTTAAGCAAGCCCCTTGGCCCTTTCAGGTTTTAACAGAGCTTTTGCTTTTCTTTTAGGTAAACTTTGAGATTTTTAAAGAACCTTTTGCTACTTTATTAAATTTTAGTTAGCATTTTGCTCATTTTAACTCTAAAGCTCAGTAATGGGATGAAGTCTAGAGGACCTGACCTGATTAAATGATGACATTAGTGTGCAACTTCATGCTCACGGGATTAAACAACAACAAACAGATTTATTACTGAAGCAAAATCACAGTACAGCAACTTTTTAGTAAATCTTAAAATGAAGGATCACTAAAGTGAATCCGTGTATGGTTCGGTTATTTCGTTTTTATTTTGAAACGGAATAACCAAAGAACGAACCATACACGGATTGGTTACAGTAACTCATTGTGTTTTGTAAAAGACATGAGGCAGACGTCCATCATGCATTTAAAGTGTTGCACTCCACGTCAACCCACCTGAGATCTGCTCCACACCTCTTTTGGTTTCAGGATGCTCACTTCTTTTCTGGAACAACTCGCCTGTGCAGAAAGTGGTCGGCTCCATCTGTGAGTTACCGTATTTTCCGGTGTATAGGTCGCACCTTTTTATGTTTTCTTCAAGGCCTGTGACCTATACTCAGGTGCGACCTATATATGGCTTGTTATCACTTTCGGCGAAACAAATTTTTAAATCCAGCTCATTTCACAATTACGTTCATTTATTAAGGAAAAGTTCAGTTCAGATATATATTTGCTATAATTTTTATCAAACAAATAATTGTTTTTAAGTGTTAATAGAGGAGCCAAGATGGTCTAGTGGCAGGGCTTTTGACTTGGGACCCGAAGGTCGCGGGTTCGCGCCCCGGCCACTACCCACCTTGGGGTGTCTATGAGTGCACACCTATTTCTCCAGCTCCCCGGGCGCTTTCGGGCTGCTCACTGCACCACCTGGTAGGTGGTTGGGTTAAATGCAGAGACGAATTTCGTCTGTGTATGGGAAACATACGCAGATGACAGGAAAAGACATTATTATTATTATTATTATTATTATTATTATTATTATTATTATTAATCTTCTTAAAAGCCTTGCTGTGCGCTCCTGTGGCAGACATTTGCAGCAGAGCTAAACGTAGGTGCGACCTATACACCAGTGCGACCTATCTAGGGATTTTTCCAATCTATTGGTGATAATTGGACAATGCGACCTATACACAGGTGCGACTTATACACCAGAAAATACTGTATGTCAGCCAGAGGCAGTTTAAAGACAGACTTATCTGCGCACCCATTTCACGGAACAGTTTTGTGAAAGAGCCCAAAGAAACTCGTCAGACTCCAGAGGCCTCGGTTCTCAGAATGAAGGTTAAAGGTCATGACAATTAGAAACAGAATGAACAAGTGTTTACAAAGTTTCATCTGAAGTCTTCTGGAACCTGCGAAGACAACAGAAGTGAAATGACCTCACAGACTTTCCAACTATTTAATCCTTCAGGTTTTTGTTGCATTGCACATACAGATGGCACCAGCTCAACTCGTGACCTGCTGGAATGCAAATACAAAAAACTATCACGTAAAACAACAACAAAAGGTGTGCATCTGAAAAGAGAAATGTACATTTGTCATTGGTTATTTGTACTTCCTGTTGTACACAAGCGTTAAAGTAGTTTTATAGTACAATTCTCAACTATTTCAACCCAAAACATAAAGAAATCAAACAGTTTGATGAATTTTAAGTACTGTACAGTATTGGAGTAATTACACAAAGTGATAAACTGTCCTACTTACAGTGATTAACCCTGTCCTGACCAATCCTGTCATCTCCTCTGTGGTCCACACTGCTCTCCCACCTGGAACAGAAGGACTCTTACGTCCGTATGCTCTTTGTGGACTTCACATTTGCCTTCAACACCATGATCCCCCAAACCCTGATGGACAAACTATTCACACTAGTACTAAGCCCCTCCATTTGTAACTGGGTCCTAGACTTCTTAACAAACAGACCACAGTCAGTGATGATCCACAACTTCTCCTCCTCCACCATAACCCTCAGCACTGGCTCTCCTCAGGGATGTGTGTTGAGCCCTCTCCTGTTCACTCTGCTCACATATGATTGTGCAGCTACCCATCCAGGCTGTCATATTGTAAAGTTTGCAGATGATACAGCTGTGGTGGGATGCATCACAAACAATGATGAGTCCAGCTACAGGCAGGAGGTGGAACACCTGGAGAGCTGGTGCAGGAAGAACAACCTTCACATCAATGTGAAGAAGACAAAGGAGATGATTGTGGACTTCAGAAGGAACAAACACACCCACACCCCACTGAACATAAGAGGATCTGCAGTGGAAGTGGTCTCCAGCTACAAGTACTTGGGTGTACACCTGAATGATAACCTCAGCTGGAGCAACAACACCACCAGCCTGATCAAGAAAGGTCATCAGAGACTCTACTTCCTCAGGCGGCTGAGACGAGCTGGTCTGAGAAGCTCAGTCCTCACCTCCTTCTACAGGTGTGCAGTGGAGAGCATCCTGTGCTCCAGCATCAACGTGTGGCATGGAGGCTGCACAGCTGCAGAAAGAAAAGCTTTGCAGAAAGTGGTGAAGGTTGCACAGAAGATGTTGGAGTCAGTCTCCCCATCGTTCCAGACATTTACACATCCAGATGCAGGAAGAGGGCCACCTGCATCATGAAGGACCTCACTCAACCAGTACACACACTTTTTGCCCCACTACCCTCAGGAAGGAGGTTGAGGAGCATTAAGTGTAGGACCACTAGACTGAGGAACAGCTTCTACCCTGAGGCTGTTAGACTCGTGAATAAATAACCAGAATAATCACTGTGAAAAATCACATCATGTTGCTGCTGATCTGTTTCATGTTGCTGCTGATCTTTTCATGTTGCTGCTGATCTGTTTCATGTCACGACGCGGGGAACCCAGAGTTGTACGAGACCAGAAAGGACAAGATACAGTTAGAAAGAATAGTGATGTTTATTTACAGTGCAATTATTTACAGTGGTTCATCTCTTGGAGATCCTGGGAGAAAGAGAGTTGGATCAGTGGAGTCTACTTGCAGCATTCTATTGTGATTGTTTGTGTTTCCTTACAGATGGAGGTGCTGAGTGTGGGTGAGATCCACCCGAGATCACCAGAGACAGAATCCAGGGGAATAGTTGCACAGGTTGGATGGACGTGTGGCTGGAAGGCAAGGCACGGAGGACTGGAACCAGGACCACAGGAATTCGGAACCAAACAGGAGTCAAGGAGACAGGATGACATAAACAGGAATCAATGCTCCAGCGATGAGTCACACTAGACTGCAGCCTTAAATAGTGGAAGGTCCTCATCAGATGGATGGCCGCCAGCTGGTGGAAATCAGCAGCCAATCAGGAGGTAGAGCTGCAGGTAGTGGAACTCATCACAGTACACCCCCTCAAGAACCGCCCACAGGCAGCCTGAGACGCTTCTTGGGGTGATCCCTGAAGAACGTTGTGATGAGGCTAGGGTCCAAGATGAAGGACCGAGGGATCCACGACCGCTCCTCAGGTCCATAACCCTCCCATTCGACAAGATACTGGAACCCACGTCCCCAAAGTCGTACGTCCAGAACAATCCTGATGCTGAAGGCAGGGTGATTGTCAATCAACCGGGCAGGCGGAGGGAGGTCAGCAGGAGGGCACAGGGGACTCGTAGAAACTGGCTTGACCTGAGAGACTTGGAAGGTAGGATGGACTCTCATGGAAAGAGGAAGTCGCAGACGCACAGCAGAAGGATTTACAACCTTGGTAACAGGAAAAGGACCAATGAACCGGGGCGCCATCTTCCTAGGCGTGTCCTTGAGGTTGATGTTCCTGGTGGAGAGCCACACCTCCTGACCCACCTGGTAGACAGGAGCTGGCGCACGGTGGCGATCGGCAAACATTTTATTTCGGGCCGCCGTCCAGGTCAGAGCCGCCTTACCTGTCGCCAGACACGTAGATATTGGCGAAAATGATGTTGCACAGAGGGGCCAGAGATGTCTGTCTCCTGGCTGGGAAAAAGCGGCGGGGCATAACCAAGGGAGGCTTCAAAAGGGGACAGTCCTGTGGCAGATGATTTAAGTGTATTGTGGGCATACTCTACCCACACCAGGTGCTGGCTCCAGGCCGAGGGATTACTCTCGACGACACAACGAAGAGTAGTCTCGAGGTCTTGATTACAGTGCTCGGCTTGGCCATTGGATTGCGGGTGGTGTCCTGATGTGAGGCTAGAGGTCCCCAACGTCCTGCAGAAAGCTTGCCAGACCTGGGAGACAAATTGGGGACCACGGTCCGAGACCACGTCTGAGGAAATCCCATGGAGTCGGAAAACGGGCTGGACCATTAACTGGGCAGTCTCAAGCGCAGAAGGGACCTTAGGCAGGGGAACAAAATGAGCCGCCTTAGAGAATCTGTCAACAATTGTCAGACTGGTGGTGTTACCTCCACTGGGGGGCAGACCTGTGACAAAGTCCACCGAAATTTGCGACCAAGGATGACTAGGAGTTGGTAGGGGTTGTAGCAGACCGGCTGGTGGTTGATTGCCAGTCTTATTGCGAGCACAAGTGGGACAGGCTGCTACAAATTCCTTCACATCGTCGGTGAGGTTGGGCCACCAGAAATTAGCCTTGGTAAGAGAGATCATACGAGAAGCACCAGGATGACAAAAAAACTTATGCGTATGTATCCAGTTCAATACCTTGGCCCTCATACTAGAGGGAACGAAGAGGGTCCTGGGGGTCCAGTGCCAGGGCCAGGTTAATCTTTCTGAGCCTCACGTACCTCATTCTCAATGTCCCATGTGAGGGTTCCTACCACACAAGCGGGGAAAATGATACTCTCTTCTGTCTCTGTACTGTCTGGGGAGGTGAACTGCCAGTAGAGAGCATCAGGTTTGATGTTCTTTGAACCGGGTCTGTAAGTCAAGATGTAGTTGAAACGGTTAAAAAACAGAGACCAACGTGCTTGTCTAGGAGTTAACCGCTTTGCATCCCTGAGGTACGTGAGATTCTTGTGATCAGTTCATATTAGAAAGGGGGCTATCGTGCCTTCCAACCGGTGACGCCACTCTTCTAATGCCAACTTGACAGCCAGTAGCTCCCGATTTCCCACATCATAGTTCTTTTCAGCAGGGGATAAATGTTTAGAGAAAAACGCACACAGGTGTACCTTATTGTCTGTTGGAGACCTTTGGGAGAGTACAGATCCAACTCCTAAGTCTGAGGCATCCACTTCCAGGATGAATTGGCGCTTGGGATCTGGGTGGCACAAAACTGGTGCTGAAGAAAACAATGATTTGAGCTTTATAAATGCGGCATTAGCCACAGGGTTCCACTTGAAAACCATGTTGGTAGATGTTAGTTGGGAGAGAGGAGAAGCAATTCGGCTGTAATCTTTTATGAATCTTCTATAAAAGTTGGCAAACCCAAGGAAACGCTGGAGCTGTTTCCTTGAATCGGGAACTGACCAGTCTACCACAGCCTCAATCTTAGCTGGGTCAGTTCTGTAACAACCTCCTTCAAATATGAAGCCAAAGAAAGATGCAGAGGTGACATGGAACTCACACTTCTCCCCTTTAACAAACAGTTGGTTCTCATGTAGTCTCTGTAACATGGTCCTAACCCTTTGAATGTGCTCCTTTAAATCCCTGGAGTAGATGAGAATGTCATCTAAATACACAAAAACTAAATCACCAATGAAGTCCCGGAGCACGTCATTCACCAGGGCTTGAAAAACAGCAGGGGCATTGGTCAACCCAAATGGCATGACTAGATACTCAAAATGGCCAAGCGGGGTCTTAAAAGCAGTTTTCCATTCGTCTCCCTCCTTTATACAAACCAGATAGTATGCATTCCTGAGGTCTAGTTTCGTAAAGATAGTGGCAGATTGTAGTTGTTCGTGGATGGAGTCAATGAAGGGGAGCGGATATTTATTTTAACTGTGATGTTATTAAGACCCCGATAATCGATGCAGGGACGAAGAGTCCCATCTTTCTTGGAGACGAAAAAAAATCCCGCCCCCACAAGAGAAGTGGAGGGGCGAACAATGCCTGAAGCTAAGGACTCTTCAATATAATTTCTCATGGATTCACATTCAGGACCCGACAGATTGTACAATCGACTGGCAGGCAAGGGTGACCCAGGAAGGAGGTCGATTGCACAATCGTAAGGTCGGTGAGGAGGAAGAGAAAGAGCTTGCAGTTTGTCAAACACCGGAGCCAGGTCGTGATAAACAGGGGGAACCATGGAAATGTCAGTTACCTCTTTAGGTGTACTTTCAAGAGGTTGGGTGGTGATGGCAGAGTGTAGACAGTTTTTTAAACAATTATCGCTCCATCCTTCAATTCTTCTCAATTTCCAGTTTATGTGTGGGTTATGTTCTTGAAGCCATGGGTAACCCAAGATCAATTGGGTGCGGGGAGACTCAAATACGAAAAAATCTGTCATCTCATGATGACTTCCTGATGTTATCAGATGTAATTTAACAGTTTTATTGCAGATACGGGCTAAGGTCTTGCCAGTAACTCCAGCAATAGGAATGGAAGGAATTTCAAGAGATGTCTCTGTCTCTCTTCGGGGGTTAAACAAGTTCGACCAATCTGCATTAGTTCAGATTCAGGCAGGACAGAATACTTCTCTACTGGAGGTTTAGGGGACGGACCGGCAGCGGGTGCCTCTTGGTTCTTGTAGTTCGCTGACGGACTTTTGTAGGCGTGGGGCTCACCAGGTGTTGTGAACCCGGAAGTGGAGCGGTTGTGGGAAGTGTAGTCCCGCTCTCTTCTTCGTTCCCGGAAGCGCTCATCGATCAAGACAGCCAGCTCGATCAGCTCGTCAAAACCCTCTGGTTCGTCTCTTGTGGCGATTTGGTCCTTTAAAGGGTCAGAAAGAGAATTTAGGAAAGTACCTTGCAGTGCTGTGTTGGGCCACCCCGTTTGTGCTGCGATGATGCGGAACTCGAGGGCGTATTCAGCCACTGGTCGCCGACTCGCCGGCCCCGACGTAGCCCCAGGAGGCGCTTTACGGCGTTGGGCATCTGCAAGAGACGGTCAAAAATTCGGCGAAACTCTCCTAACAAGGTATCAAATGAAACATAATCCAAGTTGTGGAATTGTAGGAATGAATTAACCCAACGAGGTACGTCAGCTTTCAGCTGGTTGGTGAAATATGTTATTTTGGCGATGTCGGTTGAATATAACTGTGGTGCTCCTTTGAAGGCGAGTTTAATTTGCAACAAAAACCCTCCACACAGACTAGGGTCGCCGTAAAAATATTCTGATGGTTTGGTAATTACCTGTTGGTTTGAGGCAGAGTCCTTAGGTTCCGTCTTGGACACTGGAGGAGTTTTAGAAGCTGGGGAAAGTGAGAGTTTTTGGTTAAGAGAAAACACCATACCTCCCAGTTCTCTCATATTGTCCTGAGCCTCCTGTTGTTGTTTGAGAATCCGACGTAGCATTCCTTCGAGTTGGTTGATGCGGTCCATCTCGGATGAGGAGGTGGTCTGTTCACTTCTGGTCTCGTTCTGGGCGTTGTCTGGCTGGAGCATTTCTGTCACGACGCGGGGAACCCAGAGTTGTACGAGACCAGAAAGGACAAAATACAGTTAGAAAGAATAGTGATGTTTATTATTTACAGTGCAATTATTTACAGTAGTTCATCTCTTGGAGATCCTGGGGGAAAGAGAGATGGATCAGTGGAGTCCACTTGCAGCGTTCTATTGTGATTGTTTGTGTTTCCTTACTGATGGAGGTGCTGAGGGTGGGTGAGATCCACCCGAGATCACCAGAGACAGAATCCAGGGGAATAGTCGGCACAGGTTGGATGGGCGTGTGGCTGGAAGGCAAGGCACGGAGGACTGGAACCAGGACCACAGGAATTCGGAACCAAACAGGAGTCGAGGAGACAGGATGACATAAACAGGAATCAATGCTCCAGCGATGAGTCACACTAGACTGCAGCCTTAAATATTGGAAGGTCCTCATCAGATGGATGGCCGCCAGCTGGTGGAAATCAGCGGCCAATCAGGAGGTAGAGCTGCAGGCAGTGGAGCTCATCACATTTCATGTTGCTGTGTTCATGCATGCTCATCTGCTCACATAGACTCATGTTCATGCTGCTGTTCAGCGTATTGTTTTTATAGTGCTTAGTGTGTATATTAACATTTCTCTAAGTTCATATCAGATCTTATTACTGTTTTTCTTTTACAGTTTATACTTTGTACTTTTGTGTGATGTAACTGTGTGCACAATTTCATTACACCTCATGTACCACATGTGATGCAAATGACAAGAAAGAACCTTAATTCCTTCAATCCTTGAGCTAAGAGCATTTTAAGTTTAAAGGCCTGTTGTTCCCTGCTTGGCCTTAGTAACTTCCTTTTTCACCTTAGGCTCCTAAAGGAGACATCATTTGGTGTCTGGTGTGTTATAACAAGTCCTATCATTGATCAACAATTGTTGATTAGCATCTGTTGTGTGTTCTTAACGATTGAAAACTGAAAGTTATGCACCATAACTCATGTTCCCTGAAGGAAGGGAACGAGGTGCAACATATTGCTATGGGAATTGCGCCCCCGCGAGATTACCTGAAGGAATACATTCACGCCTTTACGGCAGGGGCGTCAGCGTCGCGCCAGAGGCCCCGCCCTCTGGGTACTTAAGCCGCTGACGCCCATCCATCATTCTACAAAATGCACTTCACCGAGCTTTCAGCATTGAAAGGGCCAGGTATGTTGCACCTCGTTCCCTTCCTTCAGGGAACATGAGTTATGGTGCATAACTTTCAGTTCCCTTATCAGTCTTGTCACTCGGTGCAACATATTGCTATGGGAACGTAATTCATTCATGCCCTTGAAATGCTCAGTAAAATGCATATGAAAAGCATCTGCCTCGATACGGCAGGCATCTCCCAGCTGCTCTCTTCAAGGTATGCAGAGAGCAAAGTCCGGGAAGAAGAAATACCCTACATAGAAAACATCAGCTTGATGTTACCACTGGGCACATAGATGAAACACCAACTAGAGGCAGCATAAGCGTGCTCCACTAGTGTGATTACTCATCCTTTTATTTTACAAGGGGCACGACTGACAAGTGGAGCCCATGCTGATGTCGGAGACCCATTAAAGGAGAGAGGAACCCCCCATTGAACATCTCCTAAGCGAACATAAACACCAAGGGATGCCCTTGTGTATGTTTTTGCTGTTTGTTTTTGGATAAAGCAGTCAAAGCCTTAGGCCCTCAGCCATTTCCCTTCAGAGGCCAGGCTGAGAGCCGCCACAGCTCTGGACGTGGGTGTAGAAGCTGTCCACTTGCCTAAGTCAGCAGGTCCCTGTGAGGAGGCAATTGCCATGGTATCCCTGATAACATTGAGATCAACTCCGGGAACCACGGTTTCTGCAGCCACCTGGGGGCTATCAGGATCAGGGAGAGGGCTCCCTGACGTACACGTTCCAATGTCACCTGGATCAGATGGACAGGTGGAAAAGCATAGTACAGCACCCCTGTTGGCCAATCATGGGCTAAAGCATCTGTTCCCAATGGTGCATCTGCTTCCTTCAATGAGAAGTAAAGGTCACACTGCGAGCTAGCTCTGCAAGCGAACAAGTCCACTGAGGCTCTCTCAAATCGTGACCAGACCTGTTCCACAATCTGTGGATTCAGGCTCCATTCTGACGCCAAGGGAGGCCCTCTCGAGAGGGCATCCGCTCCATGATTTAGTTCACTAGGAACATGAGTCGCCCTAAGTGACAAGATTCTTGGAGCACACCACGTGAGCATCTTCTGCGTCAGTCCGAGGAGGGCCCGGGACCTTGTCCCACCCTCTCTGTTGATGAAGGACACTGTGGTCCTGTTATCTGATTTCACTAGGATGTGCTGCCCTGCAATCAGAACTTTACCAAAGAAGTATTTTACTGACAGGAATACGGCCAACAATTCCAGGAAGTTGATATTTAATCTTGCTTCCTGTTTATTCCATAGGCCACGGGCGTTCTGATTTCTGCAGATCGCCCCCATCCTGTTTTTGAGGCGTCCGTCGTGATGACCACACGAGGTGACACTCTACCCAGTGGGACCCCTTCTGTGAAGACAGACAAGTCTTTTCAAGGTTCCAAGGCTCTCAGGCACTCTGAACCTATTCTAACCTTTCCTGCTCGACCAAGCAGGGCGGGTTGTGTCTGTTGGTTTAGCCATACTTGTAGGGCCCGCATTTTGAGCAATGCGTGTGGCACACGCGGTATGGCTGCCGCCAAGAGGCCTAACAGGCGTTGGCACATTTTCATGGGAACCCGCTGATCCAGTACAAATTTTTCAGGCAATGGCGAATCGAGGAAACTCGTTCCTTTGAGAGCCATGCTCTGTACCGCACTGTGTCGATCTGTACTCCCAGAAATACGGTAACCCGTGATGGAGTTAGGTCACTCTTTTGTAGGTTTATGACAAAACCGAGAGACTCCAGGTGAGAGATCACCCTGTTGGAGTGTGACTGGGCCTGTATTCTGCTTCCAGCCAGAATCAGGAGGTCATCCAGGTAGTTCATAACCCTGAAACCTTGATTCCTAAGGGGGGTCAGGGTTGCATCCATACATTTAGTAAATGTACGAGGAGCTGTCTTTAAACCAAAGGGTAATGGTACGTTCAGACCGAACGCATTTTGAGCTGTAGGAACGGACAGTTTACATGCAAAATCAATGGGGGACGAGCTTCTAGGGGTCATGCGGCGCGTCACGTCCGTTTTGAGCAGTGCGGGAGGGGCGGCAGAGCGTTTTCCATGCATGCGGTGTCAGCGGCAGCCGCTCGACTTGAACAATCTGAACTTTCGCCGCTCAAGGCATCTTGACAACCAATCAGGGAGAGTTCACAGCTATGTGACGCGGTAACGAGGGGACGGATGTTGCGCAAGTGTGACGTATTGTTTGTGAGATACAGAAACAACCCGCAAATTCGTGTTCAAGTATGGAGGAGAAACTCACCGTTGCTGTGTGCTTCCATCCAGATCTTGCCTGGCGGAGTGTCAGTGAGGAAGTCGGGATATCGGGTAAGTTTTGAATTGTAAACTCCTCCTACACCCCGCCGCTGCTGCTTCTCGTTCCGGTCTGAACACCAGTTCAGTCCAATGCGTCCAGCTTGAGGCGTTTCGCGCTTTTTGGCTGCTCAAAAAGCGTTCGGTGTGAACGTAGCATAAGGCTTTGAATTCATAACCCTGTCCCTTGAAAGCAAAACAGAGGAATTTTCTGTGTTTCCTCCACACGCCTACATGGAAATAGGCATCTTTCAAATCCACTGTACATGCGTAGTCTCCTAGTCTCACAGACTGGAGAACCTGCCGCAGTGTAAGCATCTTGAACTTAAAAGTTTTTATTCTTTTGTTCAGAATCCTGAGATCCAGAATCGGTCTCAGGGAGTGATCCTTTTTGGGTACCAGGAAGTACTTGCTGTAGTGGCCGGTAGGTCGACGCAGATCTCATGGAAGCCGCTGGAAGGTGAACGAGCTGAAGCCTGAACAACCGAGAAGCACTGACGGACGGTCTGTGTATGTTGAGGCTAATCTACTTTACCGTAGCCGAGATGAAGAATCTTCGCCAGGTAAAGAGTCGTTGTTCCCAGTGGGTAAGAGTCTAGCTGAAGACGACAAAGAGTGTGCTTTTCCTGGTTAAAACACATCAAGATAATACTTCTCCTCATCCTCCATTTTCTTTCATCCTCCATTTTCTCTTCCCTGAAAAGCCAGTAAACAAGCTAAATGCCTGCAAAGATATAAGTTATTATAAGATCGATAACTTGTGTCCTGTTGTTCCTATGAAGTTATGGACGCGTATTTCATCTGTACTGAAGTAAATTATAGGAAACAATGATCAACCAATCATGTACATATGGTGTGATGTAATTTATGATTCTGTTAAATAAATGGTCCTGTCCTACTGTACCAACATAAGTTAACATTTCATGTCTTTACATATCACCAACTTTACTGTGTCAACTTCCTGTGTTCTCTGGACTGTTCTGTACTCTCTCCTGTACTCCTTCAAGGTAATGCTCGTTAAGAGTTACATCTCTCTGCTTCTTGTATATCTTTTTCGGAGCCGTGGGCCTGCTACTAGCGGCTAGGTCTGTGCTAGCCTCCACCGGCTCGTGGATGTTGATGACGTACTCCGCTTAGCAGTTGTTTGAACTTAACAACTGCTCCATTCCTCTTTCTATTTCCACCATCAAACAACTAGGACTTCTGCGTAGACCTCGTTACATCCATAGAAGCTCTCGAAAGAAAACCGTTTATTCTCAAGCGAACTCGGATTCGATTAGTGTTGTCTGGGCTGAAAGACGTGTCGCACGCGTCGCACCTCAATGTCATCATCAGAACGCTGCGTCTGTAGGCCCTTGTAGTCAACTGCGCACAAAGTGGCGAGGAAAACGTGGAGTAGACTTCAGTCTGCTTAAACCGGTTCAAAAAGCTCCTATTCCAACTGGTATTAAATTAGAACTTTTCAATGTGCAGTCACTATCCAACAAGTCATGTTTAATTCATGATCACATTCTGGAGAAGAACTTGGACCTTATATGTCTTACAGAGACTTGGCATCAACCAGATGTGTTCAGTTCTCTGAATGAGGCGTGTCCCTCTGGATACAGTTATCTGCAGAGAGCCCGCAGCACTGGCCGCGGTGGTGGTCTGGCTGTAATTTATCGCAGTAATTTAAAATTGTCTCATCTGTCTTCTCAGGACTTTTCTTCTTTTGAATGTCTGGCTTTCAGCTTCAAAGCCCCACTCCTGATGAATGTTATATTAATTTATAGACCTCCCAAACCGCATGTTTCATTTAACTCAGAGATGCATGACCTCCTCACTTTTTTCTGCACCTCCCCTGTGAAGACTATTTTTCTTGGCGACTTAAATATCCACGTGGACAATTCTTCTTCACCTCTGGCAACAGATTTTAAGTCTCTTCTGGACTCTCTTAATCTCACTCAACATGTTGACGCCCCTACGCACAGCAGGGGGCATACTCTGGATTTGGTGATTACAGACACTGTACTCATCAATAACTTATCTGTATATGACCTGGGTGTCTCAGACCACAGGGTCATCTCCCTGGAAGTGCCTTCATCTTCGCCTGCTTCAAACCCAAAACGACCCATCCAGTTCCGTGACCTTAAAAACATTTCCCCTGATGTTCTGTCTGCTGAT
>JBBPBX010018662.1:4866-15015 GCA_038048925.1 Garcialebias charrua | reverse complement strand
AACACTGCTCTTAAATTACAGACCAATTTTAAACTACCTTTTCTGTCAAAATTTTTAGAGAAATTTGTTTTTAATCAACTTAAATCAAAATCAGATTGCTGCCAACAGCATTGGTGAAAAATTCCAGTCAGGTTTTAAATCAGGCCACAGCACAGAAACGGCCCTTTTAAGAGTTTTTAATGATCTTCTTTTAACTGTTGATGCAGGAGGATCTGCTGTTTTAGTGCTTTTAGACCTTTCTGCTGCCTTTGATACTGTGGACCACAACATCTTGTTGTCACGACTTCAGCAGGTGGTCGGTATCAAAGGCACAGTTTTATCCTGGTTTAGATCCTAACCTGACTGACAGGAGTTTTTCTGTTCACTTAGGAAAATGTTCCTCATCTCCAGCTCCTCTGATCTGTGGAGTCCCTCAAGGGTCTATTTTAGGTCCACTGCTTTTTAATCTGTACATGTTGCCTTTGGGGTCCATTTTTATAAAACACAACATTCCTTTTCATTGTTTTGCTGATGATACCCAGTTATATCTTCTTATTGAGTCAGACAGGGTCACTCTACTGGATCCGCTATTGAACTATCTACGTGACATTAAAATCTGGTTAAAACTAAATTTTCTGAATTTAAATGAAAATAAAATGGAAGTCATCAGCTTTGGTAAATGTAACACCCTCTTGGCCCCTTGGCTTCATACAGCCACTCCAATGTCAGGAATCTGGGAGTTATTTTTTGACATTGCTTTTAAATTAGACAAACATATAAATGCTGTTGTTAAATCCGGTTTCTTCCAGCTAAGACTCATTGCCAAGGTGAAGTCTTGTCTCTCTTTCAGAGACCTTGAAAAGGTGATTCATGCTTTTATTATCTCTCATTTGGACTATTGTAATGCACTGTATGTTCTTTTAGACAAATCATCTTTGCATCGTTTACAATCCGTCCAGAACGCAGCAGCTCGTCTAACAGCAACTAAAAAATATGAACACATAACCCCTGTCCTGTCCTGGCTTCTCTTCACTGGCTCCCTGTCCACTATCAGATAGATTTTAAGATTTTATTGCTTGTTTTTATGTGATATTATTAACATCTACACTCCAGTAAGAGCACTCCGGTCTACCAACCAGTTTCTCTTAGATGTTCCCAGATCCAGAATGAAATCCAGAGGTGATCGGGCTTTTGCGGTTGCTACTCCAAAGCTGTGGAACAGTTTACCTGAGAATTTAAAGAGCGCTCAGACTGTTGAGACTTTTAAATCTTTGCTCAAGACTCATCAGTTTTACTTGGCATTTGATCCTCGCAGAGTCTGAGAACAATTTTTGAGCAGATTTTATTGTTGTTGTGTGTTGTATTTATTGTTAATTTTATTATGTTTCAATGGCACTATGCATTTTACTCTTTTTTTTAAACTTTAAAGCACTTTGTTCAGCTTCTGTTGTTTTTATGTGCTTTATAAATAAATTGACATTGACATTATTAAGTGATAGTGAGATTTGTAAACTTACCCTGGTGTTCTTTGAGTTCTTGTATGAACAGATCTGAGCGCAGCTGTTGTCAACCCGCTGATTACTGCAGTGTGTGCTGCGTTCAATGACTCCTGGAAACGACACAGCTACACTCATGCTTTAGTTTATTAATCTTTGAAAATTACTTTTCTCAGCAACAGTTGTGACAAATTAACAACATGAAATGTACAGGTTACATTTTTTTATGACCCCTATCAGACATGTTTAAATTATTTATAAATGTGATACATTGTTTTTAGATTATACAAATTACATAAATCAATGCAACAGAAAAACTAAAGGATTGCGCTAACAATATATTTTTACATTTTACAAACAAAATGTTCAGTTTTCCTTGAAGTGAAATTTATTTCTGCTTTTGTAAAATATGTGATTTTATATTTTTTATCTACTGCTGCTCAAAGACAAAAGTCCGGTCATTTTACTTTAGCCAACAGAAAAATTATAATCTGTAAACTTTGCAAACATTAAGTTAAAATATGTTTTACAGTTTATATGTTTTGTTTAATATTAAATGCCTCACAAACACATTTTTATCACTCGAAATGTCTTTTAAGTCACATAAGGAGAGAAAATAACGCCCAGCTGAGCAGAAAATAATCTGGGATTAAATTTTGGATTTATTTTTTCTTTTTAAAGAATAATTGTTTTATTGAACTGGATGAAAACTCTTCTCACCACCAGATGGCAAGAGCAGAGCGTGTTCCAGGTCTCGGTGCTGCTCCTGCATGAGCTGGAGATACGAGATGGAATGAAAAGCCTTTAAATTCAGATTTCTCAGAGGGAGGATGCTGATAAAGAACCAACCAGATCTTAACACACAGCAGAACATCTCATCTGATGGGGTCTGACACGACACTGAGGCCACACGTTTATGTCCCCAAAGACGCTTTTCATAAAACAAGTGGGAAATGAATCATTGCGATCGTGGAGCTGCTTCTTTAAAAGTTTCTGTTCTGGCCCAGATCTCCCCTCAGGTGTTTCTATCAAACCAGAGAAAATGTTATTCCTTCATTAAATGAAACAGACTATTATTTTAACACAATAAAAATAATAAACATTATTATTTTATTTAAGTGTTATATATGTCCAGAACTGATCAACTTTTAGTCAGTTTAAGATTACTTCAGCTAATTAAACAAACAGAAAATGATATAACTTTAATATTTTTGCACATATTGAGCTACATTTTAATTTGGTGGAAGCTGTTATGTAAAATAGATACTTTGACAGCTCACATATTGCTAGTTGACAAATAGCAACGTTATTTTTGAGGTTTGACCAAAATGTCTCAAACTTTCCTTTTCTAATGATCAGACGAGTTTCTCACAAATGTCTGGTGTAGTACAGAGATGGTGTAGAGGCAGGGCAGCCGGCTCAGGACCAGAAGGTCTTGGGTTTGATCCCCGATCACGGCATACTTCGTTGTGTCCCTGGGCAAGACACTTAACCCCGAGTTGCTCCCGGTAGGACAGCGCCTTGCAAGGCAGTCTACCACTACCGGTGTATAAATGTGCGTATGAATGGGTGGATGGTTGGTATTGTAAAGCGCTTTGGGGCCCCTCACAGGGGGCTGGAAAGCACTATATAAATAAGCTCCATTTACCATTGTCTCTGAAAACTCTCAGTGGTACACCTTGTTTCTCTGAAACTGCCCGTGAGACACCTTTTCTTTGAAAACCTTCAAGGGAAGAGCAGGACACTGTTTGTTCCATTAATTTAAAAACAGGACACAAATTATCTCACCAAAAGACTTTAATTGTTGTTCTAATTCAAATAATCAAAGAATAACCTTCTGTTACTGTACTGTATTGTCATTATTAATCTCATGTTGATAATAAAAGTGACTGTTTATTCCAAATGACACGTCAAAATGATCTTTCAGTATTTGTTTAAAAGTGTTGAGACAGTTTAATCTGTTTAATCATAAAAGCTGGCGCCTACCACTAACACTTTTATCCTCATCTTCTGACCTAAACTAACCTCTCTTGACCTCGACTAATCTCCTCCTACTTCCTGGTTGCTAACCAATCAGGAAGGAGCAAGTCACATGAAGTCAAGTTCTCTTTAAAAGCGTTCACTTCCTTGAACGTTCAGTCTGTTGGAGAGTTCCGATTGAGACTTTTCTTTTGCTGTGAACAAGACCATGAGCCAAAGGTCTTGTTCCTCAGCTAAGGATTTACAGCACGCTCGCTGTAAATTCGAACGAGCTCAAAGCTCAAACCTTTGAATAGAAATTCCTTTTGAGGAATATTTTATTCTGGAAATCAACCGGAACTGTCTGCAACTTCTGCCGATTAACGCGGACGTAGAGTGTGCCATGTCCTAGTTAAACTCATTCATTAAAGATAACTTCTCCTCTTCCTACTTTTCCTTACTCCTTATCCATCCTTGCCAGTAACATTAAGTTAAAAATGCCTTCAGATATAAGTTAATTACCATCTCATAACTTGATCTGTTGTTCCTCAAACATTTATAAGAAATTGATTAGTACTAAATCACAGTGTACTTGTATGATGTTATTTTAATGATCTGTTAAATAAATGACCGCATTTCCTTGATGGGTCAAATATAATAATGTCTCATGGTCACCAGCGCCTCTACTTTCTCCGCAAGCTGAAAAGGGCTGGAGCTTCAACCCCCATCATGTGCACCTTCTACAGAGGTGCCATAGAAAGTGTCCTGACCAGCTGCATCACTGTGTGGTTTGGTGCATGTACTGCATCCTGCCGCAAGAGCCTCCAGCGCATCGTGAGAGCAGCTGAGAAGATTGTCGGCACCTCCTTGCCCTCACTGCAGGACTTACACAGCAACGCCTCACTCGGAAAGCCCTCTGCATGGCAGGTGATCCCACACACCCACTACACAGCTGCTTCAGACTGCTGCCATCAGGGAGGAGACTGAGGAGTCTCCAGGCTCGAACCAGCAGACTGAGAGACAGCTCTGTTCATCAGGCAGTCAGGATGCTAAACACTCTGCCTGCTCTGCCTCCCCTCCCATTTGAACTGCCTTAACACAAAAAACTTTCTCACACATTACCACTCAACACAAAGTTTTTAACACTGGACTCTGTGTCATCAAACGGGTTATTCACTAAACTCTCGGTCATGTGCTCATTCAGTTTGCACTACTTCTCATATTTGCACTAATGTTTGTATTACATTACTGCCTATAGTCATACTACTGTTTACATTCACTGTTTACATTTATTAATACGGTTTACATTTATTACTACTGTTTTACATTTATTACTACTGTTTACATTTACACTACTTTTATATCTACACTACTGCTGATACATATACAGTATTCTCTGACTAGCCTTATCTAAGGATGCCAAATGTGCCTTACTGCATATGCCACTTTGCCTCTATACCAACATCAACTACCTCATACATATACTGTGTACATTAACTCATATGCTGCTGTGCCACTCTTTGCAAATGTCAATGCTAGAACCTTCAGTTTATTTTATAGATATACTTTTTATACTACTATGAAAAAACTCAGGACAGTATTACACTTTTATTATTTCATTTTATGCTTATGTTCATTGGGTGTTTGGTGTTTCAGTGTTGGTGTAAATTTTCATACTTTTATACTACTACGAAAAAACTCAGGACAGTGTTACACTTTTACAATTTTATGCTTATGTTTATTAAATGTTTTAGTGTTTAGTGTTTAGATGGTTACTGTTGTAAAGGATTATCAGGAGGTCACTATTAATACTGACCTCTTTATCCTTAATTAACTTACTTATTCAGATTGAATAGTAATTTCACGGATTCTTTTCTTTTTCAGTTTACCCAATATTTCTGTGATCTTTATGATGGATAAATAAACAGAGCTATAGAGTGACAATGGACACGTTAACTTAGTTGGTATGCCAGGCGACACTACCATTTATTTAAAATAAATCACTAAATTAACACCATTACACTTGATTGATATGATTTCACTTTCTTTCAATTTAATACGTCAGCACACTTAAATTCAACACAACAGACTTCAATACTGGATGTTAACATATTTAGTCTGTGGGCTCTTTAGCTTAAAATAGTTTCCAGCTTAGATTGAGAGAAAAAGATAGGAGGAAAGATGGGTTAAAGGAAATTGTCTTGAGCATGTTGCCAAAGTGACACTTCTCATCAGATTTCTGCTAAAATCCAGGTACGTTTTGTAAACAGCTCTTTACCTTTTGACGACGAGTCTGATAAAGAGATGACACCAGCCTGTAAGATGCACAGTCCTTCAGGCCCAGTTCGTCTGAACTGGTCATTCGTTTACGTTTCCAACGTCTCCTGGGTCCTGCTTGGTCATCAGAAAATATGTCAGCTCTTGGCCTCTGACTTCAAGATAAGCTTATTCCAGGAAGGAATAAACAAAGTTTTGAGCTTACGCTCGTTCGAAGTGGATTCATAACAGCATGTTATACAATCCTTAGCTGAATGACTGTCCTTGGCGGGTGACAGGCATTCATTCAGCTCTTTGGGACGTCTTCATGTCTCTTTGAAGCTCCCAGCAAACTCTGAAGCGTTTCCGCAAAAGTTAGAACTTAAAAGAGAATTAGAGAGGAGAGATTTCATTGGTCCACTTGTTATCACTATTCAAGGTGAAATTCAGCGCAGAGAAGGAAATTGTTTAGGAAAAGTATCTGAGTGAGAGACTTTCAGACGCTAGATGAGAGTTTTAGCTTAAACTCGACAAAAACAATTTCAGTGTAAGTCAGTTTGACATTTTAGCTGAACTTTGACACCTTTTCACTTGCAGAAATGACACATTGATGTTTCACATTTAAAGAATAACAGCATATAACATACCCTGATGCATGCTCAATAATCCAGGTAGAAAAATCCAAAAAAGCTAAGTCTGGTCCTCTGGACATTCAAAAAACAAAACAAACCAAAGCAAAAAAAAACTGTAGAAACGTTTCGTCTTTCTCAGACCTCCTCAGCATATAACATATATCATGAAAATGACAAAAGTTATTCTTTTGAACACATTAGAATAAAATCAAAGATAGAAATAGTCTCTTTTGATGACTATACTCTCAGATTACAACTAATGGAATGATTTTGTGGTAAATGTCTTGCTTTACTGAGAGGTCAGTAAAGGTCATCACTGGACAGTTCAAAAACCTTAGTTTGACCCTGGGTAGGTCCACTACACTGTTGCACCGAGGGACTGAGAGAAACGCAATTTCAATCCTGTGTATGTCCTGTACATGTTGCAGTTCTGACAATAAAGTTGACTTTGACTTTGACTAATACATCTCATCTGGTCACACAAAATATATTGTTTAATCTGAAAAAGAAGAGAATCCGCGAATAAATAAACAATTACTATTCTGACTTAAACTACAGGTGGTCCCTGATTTACAAGCGCTCTCACTTACGAGGTTCCGGATTTACGAGGTTATCATATTTAACAAAAATATGAAATCAATTTTTGTTTTGTTTTGTTTAAATGTTCTTAATTTCATGTCTCCACATCGAGAGGAGCCAGTTGAGGTGGCTTGGGCATCTGGTTAGGATGCCTCCTGGACGCCTCCCTGGTGAGGTGTTCCGGGCATGTCCCACCGGGAGGAGACCCAGAGGAAGACCCAGGACGCGCTGGAGGGACTATGTTTCTCGGCTGGCCTGGGAACGCCTTGGGATTCCCCCAGAGGAGCTGCTCCAAGTGGCTGGGGAGAGGGAAGTCTGGGCCTCCCTACTTAGGCTGCTACCCCCGCGACCCGACCCCGGATAAGCGGAAGAAGATGGATGGATGGATGGATGAATTTCATGTGTACAGCACTTTGTTGCAGCTGTGGTTGTTTCTAAATAAAGTATTATTATTACAGGTAGTCCCCGATTTACGAGCGCTCTGATCTGCGAGGTTCCAGACTTACGAGCTGCGAATTTTTGGAAAAAACGAAAAAAATACTGAGTTTTCATGTGTTTTTTCACCACAGTTAGTTAGTTAAGCATATGGACACACGTTTCCGATCATTTTTATGCACTCATAAGCAGTTTTTGGATGAAAATAGAGTGTTTGTAGTCGCGCTAGCGAAAACCGTTCCAATTTACGAGCGAAATTCCGGATTTACGAGAGAAATGGCGGCCGTTCCAAATTACGAGATTTCCGGTTTACGAGCGCCTCGTTGTAACGGATCTCGCTCGTAAATCGGGGACTACCTGTATAATTACAGTACAGTGCATAATTTTTAAGCCGATTTACAAAGTTTTGCGGCAGTTTCCGACAGTTTTCGGCAGTCAGTCAGTTTTCGGCAGTGCCCACGAGTTGAGCCAGTTAGCTCCAGTCTTCAGTCTCGTATCTCCATCCGACAGCCGACTTTGTCCGATCAGAGGTTCCTGCACTCGGATACATGATCTGGAGCTGAACGGTGGTTTTGTGGAGGAACGATGGGCGAAGCAAAACGACACTGTTGACCGCGTGAAGCTGCAGACAGCCAACCTGACTGACTGGATTAGCAACGAGCTAACATTAGCCTCGTAGCTGCAGCCTCGTAGCTATCCGACAGCCGGCTTTGTGCGATCAGAGGTTCCTGGAGCTTGCCTCGATGTCGGACTGGAAGCCGAAGATATCGGGGGACACCGAGCTAACTTGGAATAACAAAGCCGACAGCCTTTTTGGAGGTGCAGCTAAACCGGACTGCCCGTAGCTGCGGACTAGCCGCGGATTCGGAGGGGCTAGGCTAACAGGTGCAGCTAAAGGCGACGCGCGCAGACGGCTTTCGGTAAGTTATTAAAACTTTTTCTGTCTCCAAATGTATGAAGCTAGGATACTAACAGTCCTTCCTGTAAAGGGTTTGGACTGCGTGGTGCTGCAGAAAGCTGCGAAGCTCGGACGTAACGCAGCGGAGCTCACGCAGCGGAGCGGAGGCAAACAGACGACAGAAGCTGCCGCTCAAATTAAGAAATTAATTTTTTATATACATTATGCTCTTAACATGTGTTAAAGTGTTAGAATAGGCATTACCGCACACGTACGTGTATCAGTGGCGGCTCGTGTGGTGTATATATACCTATATACAGGTAGTCCCCGATTTACGAGATTTTCATGTTACGAGATAGTCGAAGGAACGGAACTCGCTCGTAAGTCGGGGACCACCTGTAGTCTTATAAGTAATTAAAGTTGTGACAAGGATTAACACCTGCTCACATCTTACACTGGTTTGAAAGGTGATGGGCGATATGCATTCCTCCAAGGACAGCACAGCCTTTAGTTTGAGAATAAAATGTTCCGATTCAAATAAATGTCATTAAGTGACATTCAAAATAAAACTAAATATCTTCTGTTACACTGATAAAGAAGCACATTTTCTATCTAAACCACATATTTATGTCTGATATTTAACTGTTTTCAAGTGAAGTTCATGTTTGCAGTTTTATCTACCGTACTTTGGCAGCTCAGCTGAAGTCTGAACGTCAACACGTTGCTGCGAAGTTTACACGGTTACGAAAACGAGAAAAGTCTGGAGAAAAACGCGTCGCAACAAGAAACCGTTGACCCACCGGCAGCATCTAAAAGCACGAGGTGTCGAAGCTCAGAGGAGAAAAACAAGAACTGGACAAGAATCAAACGGTCGGAGTCGAGATCAGACGTAAACCATGAAAGATTTTTTATGGGTTGATGAGCTGCTGGGTTTCAGGTGGACTGAAGATGTTCTGTCCAGTACAAGTACAGGTCGACACTCGTAGAACACCCTGAACACTTTATCACTTCATGTCAACGTTCAACTTCATCATTTTTGCCTCCTGGTGCAGAATCCCTCCTAAACTAAATGGAACAGTTTTAAATATTCTTTTGTGCCCACCTCCGTCAACATTTTTTATTGAATTTTTAAATAAATATGTTGAGGCCTGGAAGGTTTGCAAGAACGTTGGTCTTCTCTGTTGTGCTTTTTAAAACTGTTTATATGAATGGGATGTGTATTTGCTGTCTGGGCAGCTGCTACTATGATATATACACCTGAGTCCATGACAAGTTTCCCCAGGGGGACAATAAAGTCTATTCTATTCTATTCTATTCTATTCATGTGTCAGCAATGCAACCTGGTACAGACCTGGAGCCAGATGTGTGAACACACATGAAGGTTGCACACGCCGTGCTTTCAGCGCTCATGTGATGTATAAAAACCAACGTCACATGAAAATGTGTAAAACAAAGCCGAACCGTTGAAGAAAACATCTTTTAAAATCTTTACAAATAAAAACAACCATTCCGTTTAATATATCTCTAGTTTCTGTTTATTATGGCTACAAACAAAAAATTAAACAAACAACCCACCAACTTTGTCTTGCATCCCTAAATTTTAAAAACTCGTAACACTGAGCTCTTCAGTCGCATCCCCCGTCCTTCATTCTCCAACTTCATAATTCTGCAGAATATTGTAGTTTTTATTTGTTTTTACCAGCTCGTTTTGATCGGTTTTAAATTTCACTTCACACATGAATCAGCTGATAATGAACTTTTGCCTTTTTTTTTACAAGCATGTACGACTTTGTGACATTCATTCATTTGAATTCCAACAGAATAATTTTTTTACTGCTACTGATTGAAACACCAACAACAAGCAATGTAACATTAAAAAAAAAATATATATATATATATATAGTATATATGTATT